>PVIU01017604.1:0-41545 GCA_004026605.1 Ondatra zibethicus
TTTTTTTAAATATCAAAATTAATGTAAAGAATATTCCATTGTAGGGTCTGAGGAAATACTGAAGGAGACTCCTGTCTCAAATAGTATGTAAAAGCAAAGAGCATTTATTAATATTCCTGCTTGCATTTGGGGTCATTCACTTGTACAAAATAGCGCTGACCCCGAAAGGAGTGTGTAGGTTCCTTTTAAGCACAGCTAAGAGAGTTTCAGGGATGTCATCTCATACATAATTGGCTAAGCAAGCAGCAGTTTGCTAGTATCCTTTTAATTGGCTGAAGTTTAGTCTTATCATCTTTGAACATACTTGCACAAGCTTGGGCAAGTTTGGACATGACTCAGAAGTGGCTGCTGGATTTGTCTTTGAGATATTGTGTGGCTGTCTCAGGCCTCAACTCCGAATGCAGGGGCATTATAGATAAATGGCCCTTTGTGGGAGAGACACCTATTTTGCCTTTCTCAGAGAACTGAAACCTAAACTCACTTGTGGGAGTGGGAGACTTTAACCCCTTCACCATGAAGAGCTCAGATCTAAAACAGAAGTGGGATGAAGCTGTGTCATGGAAATGGACACTCTAGTCTGACTATCTCCCAACTTGTAGGACTGGCCACTACTGGGGGTGGAAGAGGTCAAGGCAGCATCATAGGGAACACGTGGGGCATGTTTGCTGTGGGAAAGAAAGGGCTTCCAGGGCGAGGGGAGGATGCTGTTGGGCACTTTTCTGCTGGGCTTTGCTTTACTGTAAGGATGAGTATCAGTCGCTGCTCACCATTGAACACATTATACAACAGGCATGCTCGCTGTGGCTGACACCGATTGAGTCAACTCGTATACACATTTTATATGTTACTCCACATTTTGTGTGTGCGTGTGTACATTTGTGTGTGTGTGTACATGTCTTTGTGCAGGCCACAGGTAAGGTTAAGTGTCTTCCTTAATTGCCTTTTGCCTTAGTTTTTGAGAAAGGACCTTTCATTGAAGATGGAGCTCACTGATTGGGGTAGAATGGCTGACCAGCAGTCCCAGGGACCCTCCTGTTGCTGCTTTCCCACTGCAGGGGTTATAGGTGCACCCCTGTTCTGGCTGGCCTGAACATCATATATAGACCTGGTTAGCTTTGACTCACAGAGATCCACCTGCATCTGCCTTCTAAGTGCTGGAATTAAAGGCATGCACCACCATGTCTAGCTGCACCTGGCTTTTTTACTGTGGGTTCTGGAGATCTGAACTTGGGTCCTCCTCTTGCTCATCAAGCATTTTATCCTCTGTGCCTATGGAAGATATGATGTCTTGGCATTGCCAGTAAAAAGCCGAGGCCTGTTAGAAACTGCTAAAAGCTGGTTCTGTTAGCTGCAAACACAACCCTCAGACAGCTCACTTTGGCACCCCTTCCCGGCTCTCTTCTTGCTGGCAGCTGGCTTCAGTGCTCTGAGGAATGGAAGCCCTGGCATGCCTCTGGAACTTACCCTGTGTTTCAAAGCAGATTAGTATAGATTTCTAAATTAAATTATGGCCACCGCTTGCATTAAACGGTAGGCGAACTGCACTTTAAATAGACCACATTAATTCTGAAGTGGAACCCTGCTGGCATAATCGTTATCATTAGTGCATCATTGACAGGCTTGAAAAGAATCCTCACGGTAAGCAAAACACTCTTCACAGTAAAGTGCTACTGGTGTTCAAGGTCAGAGGGAGGTGACTGTAGTTTTTGAGAAGGCAGAGTGCCAGTGAGAGTCACTTGGTGGCTGAGTCCCCTGTTCTGGTGTTTGAATGTAACTTTCCTTGGGCATAAACAAATGTCTTTTCACAGCCACAGGGAACTGACAACAGGCCAAAAAGTAATTGCACCCAAGTCTAGTTTGATGAACCACAGTTTATTGGGGTTACTTATAGAATCATGGCTGACTCAGGGGACTGTGTCATAGAAAATGCACCCTAGAATGGGAGATGACTCAACAAAGCTGCACGTCCGGGACTTCTGCCCAGCGTGCGGAGAGCTCCATTAAAGAGTTTCTCCTCATCAGGTATTTGCTGTTTTTATGACTTTGGATGGGGCCCTGTGAATCCTGAAACTTTCAGGACTTTCCTAAGCTTTGTCTTCAGAGCTCCCTCCCTCCTGGAGAGAATGGTTTAGTTTATAGGAAATCGCGAAGGCACAGCAGGGGCACAGCCTCTTCTGGGCAGCTGTATGATCTGATGAGTTTGCCACATGAGGACTGAGGGTGAACGCACTTTCTCCTGGGAAGTTTGTCGTGAAGAATGAGCCAGTGAGACGGCTCAGCTGTAAAGCCTCTGGTCACCTAGCCTGACAACCAGAGTTCAGTCTCTGGGACCCACATGGTGGAAGGAGGAAACTGACGCCTGCAAGTCGTTCTCTGACCTCTGTGCATGTGTTGTGATGGACACACATACACTAAATAAGTAACGAAGTTAAAAGGCCTGGGAGGGTGGCTGGGTCCCTAAATATGTACAAACTCACATCTATACATTTAGATGCTATTAACCCAGAAAGGGAGAGAGGGGTTACACAGTGCCTCTTCTTTGCCATGGGTGTTGCTTCAGGCTGCCATTGTTGGTCAGTTGGCTCTGGCCTTGTGCTCAACACTCTACCTGCCCTTTTCTCCAGTGAGCCCATAGTGCCAGACCCGCCTATTCTGTGCTCATGGGAGAGGAATCCGAGGTTCAGCATGGCTCTGTGGCCATGTAACTGAATGATCTTGTCACCCATTTGTCCTGTGTTGGACTAAATGCCTCTCAAAGATGAAGCTCACTAGAATGATACAGTTAACGTAGGTCAGTTGAACTGAAGAGTTAGAGTGAATTTTTTAATCTGGGTTTAATTTTTGAAGCTATGCATATATGCATTCTTCTGGAAGGAAACCTCAATGACTTTAATGTTCTCAGAGGGGTCTATGAACCTGTTTGGCTCTGCTCCACTTAGAAATAAATCAAGCAGTTGTGAACATGCTCATTTTGAAGGCAGCAGAAGCAAAGATGATTTGAGTAGCTTGTGTTAGGAACCACATTCCAGCTCATTTGTGCTGCTTTTTTTTGGGTATTGTTTTGGTTTTCCGAGACAGGGTTTCTCTGTAGCTTTGGAGCCTGTCCTAGAATTGTAGATCAGGCTGGTCTTGAACTCAAGAGATCCGCCTCCTGAGTGCTGGGATTAAAGGCGTGCACCCCCCTCACGGTTTTATGCTGCTTATTAACATTTACATTAACTAGGTGAAACTTGTCCAGGCCTTGCTTTGAATAAAATGGCCTTGGTTTGAGTGCGGTCAGTTATGAAATTTGTGACAATGACTGTTGCACAGTTAATACTCAAGAGCTAACAGCTGTCATTGCAGTATTGACAATGGCATGAAAAAGTGTCAATGAGTCAATGTTGTAAAGAAAATTGGTCACAAAGTGAGGTATACACTAAAATTTCAACTCCCAAATAATTTTTACATGTAGATAAGAAAGGTAGCCTTGAAGAGATGCCAGTAAGAATGGCTATCTGTGGCTCAACAAGCCTTGTTTAGCCTTCCTGTAACCTTAAATTTGTTCCTGTCGTTATACCAAATAGTTGACCATTTGGGAAGCTTTCCTGAGGATCTAGAAATGAGGGTGATTATTCATGATCAAGGATGTTGGTGTTTTTTTTTGTGTGTGTGTGAGGGGAAGCAGCAATGTAGTGAATTCTTTGTAATCAAGATAGAGCTAAATTATATCCCAGGAAGCTGCCAACATAAAATTGTTCTGAGGCCCTTTGAATATGGAAAATGTTCATGATTTAGAAAAAACTGAATCAAACCAGGCTGTGGTGGCGCACACCTTTTATCTTAGCACTCGGGAGGTAGAGGCAGACAGATCTCTATGAGTTCAAAGCCAGCCTGGTTTACAGAGCTGGTTCCAGGACAGCCAGGGCTGTTACACAGAGAAACCTTGTCTTGATAAGCCAAAAACAAATCAAACAAACAAAAGAACAAAAAAAAAAAGAGAGACAAAAAGAAAAAAACTGAATCAAGATATATAATTATATGTATACACATACAATCATACACTACACAATGTACTTCTTGTTGTTGAAATAGGATCTTGCTCTGTTGCCCAGGTTAGCTTTGAACTCCTTGGCTCAAACCACACTCTTTGCCTCAGCTTCCTGATTAGCCAGAACTGCAGATGTATGATAGCATATCCGGCTTACAGAGACTTATTCTCATAGTCCTGGAGCTGCAACTCCGAGGTCAGTTTCATTGGCCTACCAGGTCAAGATGACAGTGGCAGGCTGGTTCTGCTGACAGTGCAGGGTCGCAACCATTCTCACCTCTCCCAGTTTCTGCTGCTGCTGGCTGCCAGCATTCTAATCGTTGCTTCCCTAGTCACATGGCCTTTTTCGTGTGGGTCAGTTTCTCTGTCTTCTTATGAAGACACTTGTTAATATGTTGTGTCCGTGGGAATTGACATAATCAGAGTTGCCAATACTACTTTGCTGCTTCTGGCTACATTCACAGGTTTCAGAGTCTAGCGTGTAGTTATATTTGGGGACATCATTTAGCTGCCACAAATGGTGACTTTTGTATAGGTGCAAGAAAATAAAGACTGGAATGAAGGTTTTGAAAATGTTCTCTAGGAATGGTGGTCTTGGGGTGGGAGGCTCTGAGACCTGTTTACTTCTGATTATTGCTTTGTTCTACTTCGTCTGTGCTAAGGAAGTAACGAATGCCATCTCCACTCCATAAAGTTGCCTATTGACCGGTGCTCTGAAAATGACAGCATGTGGGTCCATGACGCACTTCTGCCCTCTCTCCCCAGAGCCTGTGTTCTGGTTCTATGTGAAGGAGGTCCTCAACAAGCACGAACTGCAACGCTTCTACTCCCTGCATCACATCACTGCGGATGTGGGCCGAGGCCGGGCCTGGCTGCGCTGTGCCCTCAACGAACACTCCCTGGAGCGCTACCTGCACATGCTCCTGGCTGACCGCACCAGGCTCAGGTACCCAGCAGGACAGCCCTGGACATGGTGGAAGAATCTGAGGCAGGCCTTTTTTCCTAGTCTTCCCACCGGGGCAGAAGGGGGCTGCCCCACTGCAGCCCTGCTAGCCATTCCCTTGGTGGGAGAACCAGTGCCACAGTGCTTGGAAGGAGCTCTGTGTGGCACACGTAACCAGCGCTCCGTCAGTGCTCCCTGTGGTCAGGGCCAGCTATTGTCCTAGCACACAGACCGCCCCTCCCTCCACTGAGTTTTAATTTGGGATTCTTTAGTTTATTCAGTCCCAAACTGACCGAAGAGACAGAAACTGTATTTGTTATTTTGTTTATTTTGAGACAAGGTCTCACATATAGTCTAGGCTGGCCTGGATCTCACTATGTAACCGAGGCTGGCTTATTTCTCTGCTGCTGGGATTACAGACCTGCATGACTAGGCCTGCTCAGAATGTGAGCCATTAAGGAAGGAAGTGTTTTGTGTTTATTAAAAGCTTCATTTTTCATGTGTCATTTTTTTTCTGGGGTATAAAGTTTACTCAGGTAGTATAGGTCGGACTGTATTGTAGTAAGTTGGACACTTTTATTTCTTCATGTTCTCTTCTGAAGACCAGGCTGACCGGTCTATAGAAGCCTATAGAAGCACATACAGACCCACAGTGGGAGAAGGGATTACTGGATGAGTAGGCTCCTGCCTCCAGAGGCTTCCTCTCCTGACTCATTGGCAGGGAGGGTCATATAGCCATACCCATAATCCAGCAGCCCCTCAGCAGTGGGAGGAGATCGCTAGACCAAGCTGAAGATGTCCTAGCCAACCAGCTCCTTACAATATCAGAAACTGCTGGAGAAACCACTGGCTTAAAAACTAAGCCGCTCATAATATACACAGAGATAATCCTAGGTTGGTGGGATTCCCTTGTCATGGTGTCTTTTGCTCTAGCAGTTATTTTCCCTGCAAGGATAGAAGACTACACACAGTTTATGTCACCTGATGCCCCGAGTGGCCTTGGCCAGTCCTCTCTTGCAGCTTGAGTAACTTCCATGTTAGCATGACCTAGAGGTGACACTGAGATTTCATTAATGCAGTAAGCCGGCTTCTTATCAGCACTTGACAGTTCTTTGATTCCAGTTTTCCCACCTGTTTGCAGGTTCAGGTCTCCCTTTCTGCGTTTGCAGCCATATTCCCCCAACCGTCCCTTCTCTCTGCTTTAGTTTTTCTTTCTGGGAAATCAAACTCAGGTACTGGTGTGTGTTAGACAATGCTCCCCTGCACCCTGTAATGTTTCTTCTATGGTAATTCTACCAGTGATTCTGTGGGTACTCTTAAAAATGCTCTAGGGTAAGCCGGGTGGTGATGGCACACACCTTTAATCCCAGCACTAGGAAGGCAGAGGCAGGCAGATCTCTGTGAGTTCAAGGCCAGCCTGGTCTACAAGAGCTAGTTCCAGGACAGGCTCTAAAAGCTACAGAGAAACCCTGTCTTGAAAAACAAAAACAAAATAAAACAAAAAATGCTGTAGGGTCAGTCCAGATTCCATGAATCCTATGGTGAAAGGAGAGAGAATTGTTTATGGACCTCTACATGTGTGCCTGAATTCACACACATCCTGTATATACATATGTACACAATAATAGAATAAAACTAAAACAAAGAAGAAAAAGATAATTAAAATAAGAGTAACAATAATCCATGTAGGAAGAGTTAGCACAGTAGTGCATGTCCCAATGATAAGGAGGCAGAGACAGGCAGTCCCTGGACAGTCACTGGCCAGCCAGCCTAGCCTGCTTGGTGATCTTCAGGACAATGAGAGACCCTCTTTCCAAAAAGGTGAATGGATCCTGAGTAATTATACTGGAGGATGTTCTCTGGCCTCCATATGCAAGCACATTCATGGACACCTGATGTCACCTGATGCCCCGAGTGGCATCAAGGTTCACTCACACTCAAGGTTCATTTACATGTATGAAAGCTAGTTCAGATTTTCAAATGACTCCAATTTGTGGTGGAATTGGGTGCAATCAAATTACCAGCTTGACAAGGTGGTTTGTCCCCGTCCCATTGTGCCCCCCCATCTTGTAGTCTGTCACATCAGCAGCTGGTTTTTCACATCTTTTGCTGAACTGCAGGCCACTCAGTACTGAATTGATGTTGTTGAAACTGCACTTAGAATTCTGTCACCTGGCACTGTTGACTCTGGTGGTTTATTGCTTAAGAGTCATATAAAGTGCTTGGAAATTGGACTTGGGAGACCTGCTTTTAGGCCGCGCTGTATCATTGATTGGCTAGATTGCCTTGGCTACCCATAGCCTTCACTGAGCCTCCCCAGCTGCTACTGAAATCCACAGGGACCTTTTACCCTCCCAGCTCTTTCCTTGGCTAACTTGGAGTTTGGGTTTGTAGCCTAGCAATATTTATAAGTGGATGCCCTGGTTGATGGTGCCCTGGAGCTCTGTAATTGCTTCTGAGGTCATCTCTTCTTATATTAGCCAATCAGGTAAACCCTGTTGGTGAGTTTGGACTTCCTTTCTCTGGGTTGCATTGTTGAGTGGAGTCCATTCCTCTGTCCTCTTCAGCTTTGCTTCTTTATAAATATGTTTGCATATGTCTATTTCAGTCCTCTAAAGCTCATGGTCTCAGGGGACCAAGAAGGAAGTTGTAGGATCTGTGCATTCAAACCTTTGTTTCTAGTGAGAAGCTTCAAAGTGGAGAGGAACAAAATTCCCTCTGGGTGACCAGCCAGGCCTGGTGTTTTCAGGGAGCCATCAATGGCATCATTAGCTAGTGTGTGAATGCCAAGAACTGCCTTTCTTTAAGAGTTTCCCCCTTCTCTTTGCTTTGCAGCACATTCTATGAAGACTGGTCTTTTGTGATGGATGAAGAAAGGTCCAGCATGCTCCCTACTATGGCAGCTGGTAAGCCTGGTTGAGTCAGGGGTGCTGAGCCCTGAGAAGCTTGGTGAACAGAGAGGCTATGGGGTGCATTTATTGCCCAAGCACTCTGTGATGTTCTGTGTCCCCATGATTGGAAGTGTATTGTTGGCTTCTTAAGTTGGGGCCATTTATCTAGAATTTGATCCCCATGCAGATGAGGCATGAGGTTGAAGGTCTGGCTTGTGACCTGCCAGGTGAGCCGTGAGGGGACTGGATGGGCAGACTGCCTTGACTCCTAGTTCTGCTGCATGTCAGTTGAATCCTATCACCCTATTACCTCTTCTTTCCTCCTCTATGAGGTGAGAATGCTCTTTGATTTTCAATCACCTTTTTAGGGCTTCAAGAGAGCCATAGAAAAGAAAAGGCCGTGTATGTGGCTTATCAGCATGGAGTAAGGCCCTGCATTGATGTGTTGTGGCTTGAGAAATCCTTTGCTGCTAGACTGTCCCTTCAAGGGTGATCAACGTGATAGCTTGTCTTTCTTCCAAATTCTTTTTTTTTTACATACTTTTTCTTCTAAAACCTGACATTAAGTCTACATATTGAGGGCCATGTTAGTCTCATCTAGGGATGAGAAAGTCGGGCATTGGCCATGCTTTTCTTTATAGGCCATAGGATGCTGGTATCTCTTTTGGATAAGGCAATTGTAATGGCATTCTTGGTACACACTGAACTCTTGAGGTTTTGGTAGGTGAAATATTTAATGCTCACAATCCCTAGAGGGTTACTGTTGTCGCCATTGTGCAGGTAAAGAAACCAGAGCTCAGGGAGGTGGCAAGTTGCTTGACCAAGGTTTCTGAGCTACTAATGGGCTGTTCTGTGGCTCAGTCCAGGCAGCCTCTCTCCAGAACTTCTTCCATGGTCTTCTCTTGGGTGGTTTCTTTTGACATCCAGGAATGGAATGTGGAAAGACCGTTCATATGAACTTCTATCTGCCAATGCCAGTTTCAGATGGTTTTATAGATGCTGAAGATGAGATTTGTCCTCTTATGTCCCTTTAGATGGTCTCCTTGCTGATGTTGGGGGTGTGACTGCATGACAGCAAGCACTTCAACCTCCCCCTCCTTTTTGGCAGGTCTGAACTCCATACTCTTTGCAATTAACATTGACAACAAGGATTTGAATGGGCAGAGCAAATTTGCTCCCACTGTCTCTGACCTCTTAAAGGAGTCAACACAGAACGTGACGTCTTTGCTGAAGGAGTCCACGCAGGGCATGAGCAGCCTGCTCAGGGAGATCACAGCATCCTCTGCTGTCTCTATTCTCATCAAGCCGGAGCAGGAGGCTGACCCTCTGCCTGTCATATGCAAGAACGTCAATATTGGTGAGCCAGAAGGGGCCCACGAGGTGGCATAGGAGGGCCAGTAAAAAGGAAATGAGAGTAGGGCTGAGAGGAACCCACCTGACTGTTGTCGCTCTCCTCCGGGGAGCACAGTCTCCTGGTGTTTGCTTTTGTCATCATTCACTGTGAGAGGAACCCAACAGGAAGGGTAGGAAGCCAGGTGGGTCATCTTCCAGCATTCCTCCTCCTCCTCCTCCTCTTCC
Organism: Ondatra zibethicus; assembly: GCA_004026605.1. Lineage (NCBI taxonomy): Eukaryota > Metazoa > Chordata > Mammalia > Rodentia > Cricetidae > Ondatra > Ondatra zibethicus. The sequence goes on from PVIU01017604.1 coordinate 9,443, forward strand.
TCCTCATGTTCTTGGTGCTCAGCTGTGAGTTGAGACTCTGCTAGCACCTGCTTAATCTTCTTGGGGATGGGCAGGGGTGATATTTAAAAACAAATGACATAAACATCTTATTGTTCTTGTATATGGGATGAAAGCATGGGCTGCTTCAGAGAGAACACTTTTGGGCTTGCCTGTTTGGGAGGATGCGATTTAAGCATTGCCTGATGTAAGAGGGCAGCTCGGAGCCTTGACTATGGGCAGACAAGGGAAACTGGTTCAGTTAAGTTTGCCAGAAGCTGATGATACCCATAGAGCATTTAGAGTTGTTAGTAGTTGCTATATAGCAGAAACCAAAACCTGGGGGTTAAATCCTGATCTATGTCTTTCCCAAATCCCTTAAGGCAGTAATCATGGCCACCACTTTAAAATTTTTTAAAAAAAAATATTTATTTTTTTAGTGAAGATTATACACACTAGGCAAGTGCTCTGCCAGCTATATCCCCAGCTTTTCTTACTTTTTGTTTTCGAGACAAGGTCTTATTATATAGTTAAGGGTGGCTGTGAACTGACTCTGCAGCCCATGTTGGTCTTGAACTTGGATCTTTCTGTCTTAGCTCCTGAGCAGTAGGATTATAATCCTGAACCACTTTTAGAATTCTATTTTATCTGCCTATCTATTTCTATTTGTCTGTCTGTCTTTGTGTATGTGTGTTTGTTTGTGCATTTCGTTTGCACATGTATGTAAGTGCAAAGGCCAGAGGTCATTGTGGGGTATCCTCCTCTATGGCTATACCCCTTGATTTTGTTTTGAGACAGAATCTCTGAGCTGAACCCAGAGCTCACCAGTTGGCTAGACTGGCTGGCCACTAAGCTCCAGGGATCAGCCTGTCTCTGCTCTCCCAGCGCTGGAGCTGTTATTGGTGTACACCACTGTGACCAGTTTTTCCCCAGGACTGGGGTCCAAACTCAAGTCCTTCTCCTTGTGCAGTGGGAACTTTACGTACTGAGCCAGCTCCCCAACCCTCCCCTCAGAACTTTTATTCTTATTAGCCTTTTTAAAAAAGAACGTTTCATTTATTCTGTGACAGTTTCATACTTGTATGCACTGTGTTGTGATCATGTCTACCTCCCACCCTCCCCTAACATTTTCTCTTCCCACCTTCATTTCCTCTTTATATATAAAATCTCGCTGCTGCCCTCAAAGCATGGGTGTGGGCTATCCACTGGAGCATTGGCAACTTAGCAGCCACACCCCCCTGAAGAAAATCTACACTCCCTTCCCTAGCAGCCATCGACTGTCAGTAGCTCCTCAGACAGGGTAAGGCCTCTTGACCCCCTCCACCACCACGCTGGCGTGTTGACTGGCTTGGTCTTAGACAGAAATCACTGCTGTTGTGAGCTCATTACTACAACAGCTGAACCATGTCCAGCAGACGTCATCTTATAGCACTCCTCCCTGCCTTCTGGATTTTACGTTATTTCTGCCTCCTTTTCCATGACGTGCGCTAAGCCTTGGTGGGGCGGGGTGGGTTTGATCAATATGTCTCATAGGGCTGAGCACTCACACTTGCCTATTCTCAGTACTTTGACCAGTTATGAATCTCTGCATTGAATGTTGCCCAGTACAAAAAGAAATTGCTCTGACCAAAGTTGAGAGAATCACTAAGCTATGGGTATAAACAGAAATATTTAGAGGAATATTTGACATGAGCATTAGCAAAACAACAGTAGTAGGTTCTGCCTATAGTACCTCTGTCCTCCCCAGTATTTGCTGTTCTTCCGGAGGACCTGAGTGTGGTCTCTAGCATCCGTGTCTCACAGCTGCCTATAACTACAGCTTCAAAGGATCTGTGCATATTTTATAGAGACACACAGACACAGACACACACACAGGCAGACACACACACAGTCAGACAGATAGACACACACCTACGTTTAAAAACAGTTTAAAAAAAAAAAAACCTACAAAATACCCAGCAGTAGATGACCACTGTAAAGCAAGCGTAGTGGTATTTTGGGGAATTTTTGATCTCATAATGCTTTGTCTGGGCATTTTTAAAAATCTTACAGATGTTTTGCTGCTTATATGTTAAGGTTTCTAATTTTGTATCTTTATGGGTTTTCTGTGTGTGCAAATGTGTGTGTGTCTGCGTTTGTGTGTGTTTCTTGTGCTTTTTCTGTTTTTTTCTTTGTCTTGTCTTATTCTGGTTTTCCTTTATTTTATTGTTAGATGCCTGTTTGTCTTCTGATAAGAAAGAAAGAAAGACAGGGTGTGGATTTGAGTGAGTGGGGAGGTGGGGAGGATCTGGGAGGAGCTAGGGGAAACTACTTTCAGAGTATATTGTATGAAAACAATCTATTTCAAAAAAACTCATAACCCGAAAGACCCAACACAGTTTATTCTTGGTGTGATAGTAGATTTTGCTGCCCCTACGGGAGCATAGCTTGGCCTTCCTCTGTCTACTACCACAGCTTTTCTTTTGCCAGATGCCAGAGGTAAGAGGGAGAGAAGGAGGAGGAAGAAGGTGACCAACATTGTTTCTTTTGATGATGATGAGGAGGAGCAGAGCATTGGGAACACTTTAAAAAAGATGCCTGGAACTACAGAAAGCTCAGAGGAGAACTCCGACCGCTCCTCCATCAATGTCTTGTCAGCCTTTGAAAGCCCCTTTGGGCCAAACTCCAATGGGAGCCAGAGCAGCAGTTCCTGGAAAATGGATGCTGCGTCTTTGAATGGGGAGCTGGGCTTCCAGAAGCTTGACGTGAAGAGCATCGATGATGATGTGGATGAAAACGAGGAGGATGTGTGCAGGAACCCAGCGGGAAGGAGGCACACAGGCCACTCTGAGTCGCCAGACAAGTAAGTCCCACTGGAGCTCATGGTGAGGGAGTTATGCCAGACATTTTCTAGGAAGTGAGTGAAATGAGTGAGTTTTGGGCTGGAGGGATGGCTCAGTGGGTAAAGTCCTTGCCATGCAAGCCATACGACCTGAGTGCCGATCCCCAGCTTCCCAGATGGATGGGGCAGAACAGGTGGCCTGGTATACATAGCAGGGAAGAACAAGAGATCCTACCTCAAACATGGTAGAAGGACAGGATGGAGATGTGAACTTGAACTCTGACCTCCAGATGTGCACCAAGGTATGTGTGCATACACAGGAACATAAGAGTGTGATATATGAACACGCACACACATCATATGCATAACAGTGTGCACTTTTAAAAATTTCTTTGGGGGCATTATTCATTCTTTAGATCTTTGTGATCTTACCCTGCTGAGAATTAAGGGAAGTCTACTTAAATGGACTTAATGCAAAATTGGCATCAAACTGTGTGTACTTTGAAATTGGTTTCTTCCGTCTCTAACTTTGCACTAGCATAGGATGCTCAGGAGAAAGTGGAGTTGGCCTGAAGGAGTGTCACTGATTGGCTCTTGGGAGCCTAAGAGAAGAGATTACTGTCCTGTGTGACAATAAGACTTAACCTAAGAACTGTGACGGCTGGTGTTTTGCCTCCATTGGTAGAGTGCTTGACCTGCATCACAGAGGTTTGGGTTTGTGCTTCAGCACTGCATGAGCTGGGTGTGGTGGTGTGTATCTATCGTCAGAGCACTTGTGGGTGGGAGCCAGGAGGAATAGAAGTTCAAGACTGTCTTTAGCTACATAGAGTTCAAGGTCAGCACCTGGACCAAATGAGACTATTTCCAAAAGACAAAGCACACCGAGAACAGTGCTGTGTCAGCGCCCTGACCTGTGTGGTGCTGTTTTAGGTTAGTGGGTATCACTTCTTGTTTGCAGGATGGAAGAACAGGATTCCACGGAGTTGAGATTTGGCAGAGCACTTGGCCAATGATGCTCAGGCTCAGGTCGCTGCTTCCCGGAGCTCAGTCTGTCTGCACTTGCTGCCTGTGTGGGGTGGAGATTTAAATCCACCACTTGTGGGGGTGTTGCAGAGCCTAGCCACATGATGTCTGAGGCCTTTGACACACACATTGAGTGATGTCACATATGCCAACAGTTCCCTGTTTACCCTTGCTTCAATAGTTGTCACACAGCCACTTTTTCTCCTCAGCTCTAGAGGACATGGTGCTAATCATGGCTGACTTCATAGCCCTCCTGGTAAAAAGTGTGTCCTGAACATGTGTGAAAATGTCTTTTTATGGGGCTGAAACGCCATGGTGCTCTTAATAGCCCCAGGACGCCTCCAGTGCTATGCTTCCGTTGTTCATGCTTGTGTAATATCAGCGCTTTTATTTCTCTGGAGACTATGTCTGTTTAAAAAGTTTTGGGGGCTGGAGAGAGTACTCAGCAATTAATCACACTTGTTGCTCTTGCAAAGGACCCAAACTGGATTCTCAGTCCCCATATGGTGAGCCACAGCCATCCGTGCGTCTAGTCTCAGGGGTCTGATCTCTCTTCTGTTCTCTGTAGGCACCAGGAGCCATGCTTGGGGTACGCGTGCGCACAGGCTGGCTGAGATTTGATGTGCATCACCATGCTTGTCCCTTTTCTTCCTTTCTCCTGATTTGGAGAATTGGCACATAGGATGATGGGATGTGATTAGTTTGAATCCATAGGTAGACACTGGTAGCAGAAGAGTTGCAGTTCAAGTCCAGAGGCAGTTTGCTGGCAGAATTCCTTTTTATTTTTTGTGGCAAGGTCATGTGTTTTTGTATTGCAACCTCTGCTCTTTGGCTGAGGCCTACCTAGTCCAACAGGATAATCTGTTTAACTAAAAATCCTCTGATGTAAATGTTAATCTTCAAAAAATACCCTCACAGCAACTTCTAGCATAATGTTTGACCAAGTATCTGACAGAGTTGCCCAGTCAAGTTGGCACATACAGTTAATCATTGAAACTGCTTGAGAATGCCACTGCACTGTGTGGCTCTGTAGGTGAGTGTGCGTGAGTCAATGCCCCAGACCCAGCCATTTTTCTTCCTACTTCTGGTGCCATGTAATGCAGCTTGGAGAGGAGGCCAGCTTGTAAGCCAGGGGCATTGTGATGTGTAAAGGCACAGAGCAGTGCTGGGTGACCTTGGGAGCCTGGGCCTCCATGGACCATGGACAACTTCTCCCTGGTATCCAGGGGCATCTTGATTGAAGAGTCTACAGAGCTAACTGGGGAGGAGCTGAGCAGGGATGAATGGCTTATTGAGTAATACTTGGCTTTTGATTTAAGCTCGTAGTCACTCTAGAGTCTGTACACAGCAGTCCTGTGGTGCAGTGTCGTCAGGCCAGGGGGCTCAGCTCCGCTTGATGTTGCTTCTGGCAAAGTCTGATGCTCTCTTGTTTTTAGGATGATCTGGTGGCCCAAATTTGGGCTTACTCTGTTTACTGGTAGTTTAAACAATTCTTTGGTGCCTGGTCCCTCTTTATCCAGATTCCGTCACAAACATTGGCTTTGTTTTCTGTTTTTTTTTTTTTTTTTTTCAGAATAGGCAATCACTTTATTATGGAAAGGAGTTTTTCAGCCATCTTGTTTGTGCTCTGACCAGTGAGGAAGTGAGTTTGGAGAAGTGTTGGGGTAACTCAGAGAGTCACAAGTTACATGTCTATCTTGTGACTAGGCACCCTGCTCCTCACGCCTCCTAGCTGTCTACAGCAAGAACAGGGTGAGCAGTGAGCCGCAGCTCATCCGCCCAGGGCTTGCAAGGTTCAGGCTGGCTCCATGGGCTCCCACCCCATTCCCGGCCCAGACAGGCACGTGCGCAGTCAGGCAGGAAGACTGTGCATGGGGGTTGCTGACAGCCAGGGCAAAAGATGGCTAATAAACTCTCTAGACCTGGGTACAGAATCTGCCCCCAGGACATTGTCTCAACTCAGGAAGAGCTGAGCAGAAAGATTCCAAAGCCCTTGTTCAGGGAAGCAGAACACCTAGTCTGACCTGAATGTGCACCAGGTGCTAACCTCCAGGGGTGGGTGGGGGCGGGGTGGGGAGGGCTGGAGGTGGGGGTAGGGTTTGTCTTCATGGGGGCGCAGAGCGTAGACTCCTAACACTATTTTGTTGTTAAAATGGGTTTTTTAAATTAATTAATTTTTGTGTTGGAGATAGCCTTTTGGGCAGTTTTCATTTGTTTGTTTTTGTAGTCCTGATGCTTGCATGTTTTTAGAATGCGGGCATTCTCTGTTTGCTGGTAACTTAAACCCTTTCTCTGATGCCTGGTTCCCTTGGCTCAGTGTTGGCCGCTGAGGATGCCCTTGCAGCAGGTTGTGTTTGGGATGATGTGGCCACTGCTTCTCCTTTCTCTTTAGTTCTCACATTGTTTATGTTTTTAAACAAATATTTTGTTTTAATGATAAGCAATATTTTCTGTTATTTTAAAGTCAATCTTAATTTTTTTTTACGTGTGTGTGTGAAGCTAATTTATATAGTCAGTTCTCTCCTTTCATCATATGGATCCTGGGGATCAAAGTTGGGTTACCAGACTTGACAGCAAGCTGAGCCACCTTGCTGGCTTTTTAAAGTCATTCTTGATGCCATATTTTGAGGCCTGTTGCTTCAGGAGTTAGCTGAGACAGTGGACCTTTGGGGCACTTTCTCTTGGGTTAGAAGTCTTAACCCTTTGTGAGTCTGGCTTTACCTTGTCTCACACAGGTCAGTGGGAAATAGTAAGAATTGTCTTTGAAACAAGTGGAAAATTCCACATGCCCAGAGAGGTAATGGAACGGTTGGAGACAGGATTTGTTAATCCTACCAGGCGAGAATAAGACCACTACCACAAATTTTGAGTCAAATTTAAAGCAAGCTTTATTAAATACTGTCCAGGGTGATGGACACTGGCCAGGTTCATAATTGGGATTCCCAGAGAATGGCTATCAATTGCAAAACTCAAGGCTACGTGCTTCTTGCCTTCATCCAGCTGAGGGCATGCATACTTATACCTCCTGCCTATGTACCTCCTGTGCAGTTGGAGCAACCAACCTTGTTTACAAAAGTAAAAACTTTGTGGTTTGTTCTCTTACATAAACAACAGCCCTCAGCATTCCAGGAAGTTACCTGTCCTTGGGCAAGTGGAGCTTACAGGTCAGAGGCATTTGTGTTTTATAGATCTCTCAGGCACCGAAATGGAAACGTAGAGCATAACTTTAGCTCCCGGTAGACTGGCCAGTGCTCTAAGAATTTGCCACTCCCTTGGTCACCATTGTATAAACTGATCACGTAATCACTCCATGGTATGGTTAAGGGAAAGGTCATTATTATAGATGTGTGAGAGAGGACAGTCAGAGGCATCTGGAAGAGTCTTGAGCAGAGAGAGAAAGTAGCTTGAGCATGGCCAGAGCTGTCTGAGAGAGGGGAGAATAGCAAGGGATAAAGAATAGAGGGAACGTAGTGAGAGAAGCAAGAGAAGGGTTCAGAATGACCAGGCTGTAAGAAGGATGAGTAGCTGAAAAGGAGTCGGGGGAGGCAACTAGGATGCTAGCATGGACTTTGAAATGCCGAGAGGCGCCATAGGTCTGCGTTAATTGGATGGAGAACCATAGGTCCCTTTCTCGGAGGTGAGGGAAGTGGTTCCTTTTGGTAGAATGGGCCTCACCAGTCCCTGAGGAATGCTGCTTTTTGTCTGACTGCCAGATGTTCTCCTACAGTCCAGGTTGAGCTGGGCCTAGACTCAATTTTGGAAAAGGCAGTGGCCTGCCCTTTTAGGGAACAACCTGACAGCCATCTGTTGCATCAGAGCCCCAAGAGGGTGGTTCTCATAGCCCTAGAGGCTCAACTCTGTTTTGGGGGTCAGTGGCCATGTGGTCCAGGGCAGGAACATCCTTCTCTTATTCTACCCTGCTGTCTGAATGGCCCTGTGCTAGCCACAGAAGGAAAACAGTTCATTGGTGAGATGCTGTTAGGACTGTTCCCTGGGTGTCCTACCCAGTGATCACCCCAGCTAGATTTGGTTGTTGCATTTTAAAGATTTATAAAGAAACAGCCACCTAGAAGTGTGTGCCACAGTCTTAAAATGTTTACAGAGAAGATGTCTCATCCTGTGCCCTAAAATAAAGTGTAGAGGCTTGTTCATGCAGGAGGCTGGACACCATTGTGGTTTGGTTTGGAAGGCCTCAGCCTTCGTGCTGTTGAGAATGGCAGTGACCTTGGACAGGTGACGCTGTTGTGAGACAGGGTCTCACAGTCTAGCTCAAGTTGGCTTGAATTCATCCCCCACCCCCACCCCTTGCCTCTGCCTCACAAGCTTGGGATTACAGCTGTTAGTCATGCTTGTGATAGGGTCTCTCTCTGTGGCACTGTAGACGAAATCTTGAGCTTTGTACATGCAAGCACTGCACCATGGAACCATGTGGCTGTGAAACAAGGACCTTGTCATGTGTCCCTGGCTGGGCAGCCTCTCACCAGGCCTGCTAAATTACATGATTTGGGGCTTGGGAAACAGATGGCTTATTGATTAAGAGCACTGGCTGCTCTTCCAGAGGGCCAGCTTCACAGCTATGAGAACTCAGTAAAGCCACCAAACTGGACTACCCCATGGGTAGAAAGAAAATTTGGGGAAATTCAGGATTGCTATGGTTATCGCTCTGGGGCATAGAGAATAGCAAAAGGCTGGGAAAGCTTCACCAGTCTCTGATGGGAAAGGTTGGGAGGGAGCCTGGGCCAGGGTATGCATTAACAGGAAACTAGATGCCCCATTGCCTGTAGGGACAGAGAAGGGAAGTAGTGACTTCCTGACAAACAGAAACTGGCTTCACAAGGTTCCGAGGAATACTGTTTAGGGTGCTTTTGTTTAACTCAGAGTCTGGCCTGAGCTGAGCCCAGACTGTCACTTTAGGGACCCACTTTGGACATAACAGCAGCCGTCTGTGACTCTGGTTCTGGAGGATTTGATGTCTGCTAGCCTCTGTGGGTACTGCATGCATGTGGTACATAGAGATACACACAGGCAAAACCCATACACATAAATCTTAAAAAAATAAAATTTTTAATTATATAATGAGACTTTCCTTTTTCTCCCCCCTTTCCTTACTTGATGTAGTAGGTGTGATTTTGATCTGTTGAATCTCTTTATGTTCTAAAGTAGTGCACAGTAATGATTGTGTGAAGAAGGTCAAGGTAATCTCAGGTATATGTACAGAGTTCTAAACCAGCTAGCCCTGTCTCTCAAACAAAGAAGTAAAAACCAAAAACTCTTGAACAAAAAAATACGCACCCTTCATTCCCAACCAAATCAAGCCAAAGCAAGAATCCAAGTTGGTGGTATGTTGAGCTAAACAAACACAGCACAGCGGCCTTGGCCTCCCAAGTGTTGGGTTTATAGGTGTACCCCTACAGTTGGCTGTAATTCTCCCTTTTCTAAGAGGGTCTTCCTCTTCAGCCTTCCTGCCTGCTCCACACTTCTGAACTGAGCCTTTATCTTCTTGTGTGATGTTGTGATTGATGTGTGGGTCCTCTTCCAGACTATAAACTCTATGAGTGCATCACAACCGTTTCCTGGCTCTTTACCCCTGTGCTGAGCACAGCAAGCTCTGGTGAAAGAGCACATGAGGGGTCTGACTGGGCTCTGTGGTGCTGACTCCCCAGCCCATGGCTTATTCTGTTTTAGCCTCCCATCTAGACCTGGGAACTTGAGGAGGCCCAGGAGATGTGATAAGTCCTGAGGCCCTGTCATGCAGCTACATTCTTTCTCCATAGGCCGCTGGATGGGAATGCCTGCCTCCCCCAGGTGCATGGCTGGGCCCCGCTGCATGTGCTCCATGGAGATGCTGATGCCGACACTGACGTCCTCTTCCCTGTCAGCGGAGTGGGCTCCTATGTTGCAACAGGTGAGTGCTTCTGTCTTCTCTTCTCCAGTAAGAGATTTTGCTCCAAGGACCAGATGGGGATTTTCAGTTATCTGTACAGGTAGGAATGGAATCTAGGAGATCTGGGGCTCAGGGCAAGGACAGCTTCTGGACACTCAGAAGTAAGTAGTAGCTTAAGGGGTCTCCTATAGAACTGGGTGTTTACAGATACTCTGGCTGAGTGCTTCAGAGTGAAGTGGTTGGCAAGACCATAAGGGGACTCACATGTTTGCCCCAATAGTTTGTTGCTAAACTTGGCCATATTTGTTAACAACAAATAGTGACCATTATTTTGTACCTTGGGAGATGGGAGATGGTACCTGAACAAAGGCTCCTATTCCTTTTTCTCCTTTCTCTGTTGTGTCTACATTGGCACTGCCTATTTGGTGATGGTTTAGAGATGGTCAGCTTATCTGAGGGCATTTCTCAGCTCACTGAAGCATGTGGCCTTCTAATCCTGCATTCCCATTAGGTCTAACATCCTTTAGATTCTTTGTTCTCACTTTTAGCTTTTGCAGTCACTTGTTAAGTTGAGGAGTGTATTGACTCGTTTTCTATTGCTGTGATAAAACAACATGAAAAGGAGCTAATGGAAGAAAGAGTTTGTTTTGGCTTTTGGTTCGGAGGGGTAAGAGCCCACATGGTGGGAGGCATGGCAGCAGGCATGATGACAACCAGAGGAGGAAGTGGAGAGCTTCTGTCATCCGTCCTGAGCAGAGAGCAGAGAGCAGAGAGCAGAGAGATCTGTTAATGGGTAAGGCTTTACATTCTCAAAGCCTGCCCCAGTGTTGTACACTCCCCATAGCCTCTCCAAACAGCACGACCACAGAGGATCATGTATTAAATACCTGCACCTCTGGGTGCTAGGTCTCAGTCAGACAAGTACAAGGAATGACTGCCACATACTACTGTGGTCTGATATGGTGGACTCTGGAGCCCTCTGGGAGGGCAGCTTTACTCTTGGCAGTCAAGATGCTGTGGTGGTTGACAGGTGGCTGCATCGGGTCACATGGCATGTGCGGTTCAGGGTGTTCTTTGTTCAGCATTTAGCTTTTCTGCTGAGTGTGTGGTGTTAGGCCTGAGGTTTTATGTTTAGGGAGGAGATAGACAGTATCTTTTTTGTGGCAGCACTGAGGATTGAGCCAAGACCTTGAGCACACTACACACATGCCCTACCACTGAGCTATCTCCTTAGTATTATTTTTTTAAAATATTTTTATGGTTTATTTAACTTTTTATTTTATGTGCATTGTTGTGAAGGTGTCAGATCCCCTGCAACTGGATCTTCAGACGTTGTGAGCGGCCATGTGGGTGCTGGGGGTTGAACCCGGGGTCCTCTGGAAGAGCAGTCAGTGCTCTTAACCACTGAGCCATCTCTCCAGCCCCCTTATTATTTTTTATTTTTATTTTATGTTTTTGTTTTTCAAGACAGTGTTTCTCTGTGTAGCCATGGTTGTCCTGGAACTCCCTCTGTAGACCAGGCTGGCCTTGAACTCACAGAGATCCGCCTGCCACTGCCCCCGAGTGCTGGGACTAAAGGCGTGCGCCACCACCACCCGGCTTTTTTGTAGCTTTTAATTAAATCTTTTTCCTAAGATAGAGTTTCACTGTGTAGATCTAGCTGGCCCAGAGCTCACCATGCAGACAGGTTAGCTTCAAACTCTCAGAGATGTCCCTGTCTCTGCCTCCTGAATGCTGGGATTAAAGGAATACATCAGTAGCCTTTAAAATTCTTTTCAATTTTGTGTGTATATGTGTGTGCCTACATGAGTGCATATAAGTTATGTGTCCATGGTGGCCAGAAAAGAGCATTGGATCCCCTGGCACTGGAGTTACAGGTGACTTTGTTTACTGAGCAATCTTGACAGCCCAGTAGTTTTTTATTTTGGACAATGTTTCACTCTGGCCACTCATGTTGGCTTTCACTAGCTATCTTCCTGCACAAGCCTCCCAAGTAGCTGGGGTTCCAACTTGTACTAACAGCCATGGCCCAGGGATGTCTTTTCTCTATTTCCTGTGTAAAGGAGAAATGTATAGAATGTGAATGCTTTCTGAATGCTGCCACATCCCTAGTGTGTCTGACTGTCACTTCTTGCCAGGGCTGTGTTGTGTGATGTGATGTGGTGTTTTTTTTTTTCTTTTTCTCTTTTGGGAGGCACACCACCCAGCTCCCAAATAAATCACACATGGAGGCTTATTCTTGCTTATAAATACCCGGCCTTAACTTGTCTTGTTTCTTGCCAGCTTTTCTTAAATTATCCCATCTACCTTTTGCCTCTGGGCTTTTCCCTTTCTTTATTTCTGTATACCTTTCTTTATTTCTTTCTCTGTGTCTTGCTGTGTAGCTGGGTGGCTGGCCCCTGATGTCATCCTCTCCTTGTTCTCTTGTTCTTCTTCCTCTCTTCTCTTTCTATTTCTATTCTTTGCCTGCCAGCCCCAACTATCCTTGCTCCTGCCTTGCTATTGGCCATTTAGCTCTTTATTAGACCATCAAGTGTTTTAGACAGGCAAAGAATCACAGCTTCACAGAGTTAAAACAAAACATAAACAAAAGCCACACACTTTAAAATAATATTCAGCAACAGGGATGTTGCAAAATGGCTTCTCAACAAGTCTGTACCTTCTCCTTTTGTCCCTGTTTGTGCCTGTTCTTTTACTAGTCAGAGCAGCTATGGAGAGCAGAGTCAGATTGCATCATTCCTGTGCTCCAAACCTCTCCCTGCACTTGGGGTACACTTGCTGTCATTACTGTAGCTCTTAAGTGCCCAGCACTGGTAACCTACTTCCTCTCACTTGCTGCTCCCCTGATCCCTGTTGGCCTGCTCTGCTTCTCACTCGCTCCTCCCACTTTCTGCACCCTGGATGCGTCCCTCAGGTTGTAGCTCAGATGTTGCCTTTTTTCTTATCCTCTTTGAAACATGGTCTTGTTATGTAGCCTTCCTTGGCTGGTCTGGAACTTCTTATGTGGGACCAGGCTGGCTTTAACTTGTGGCAGTCCTCCTATCTCTGCCTCCTGAGTTCTGGACTAGAACACATAACTTTCTTGATAAATAGCATTTTTTAAATAAAATTTTCAACACATCTTTTTTTTCACTGCCCCTTTCTCAGAAAGGTCAGACTTCATGTCCCACATTGTGTCCCCTTGCAGAGCTGACCTCACTGCTCTGACCTCAGTGACTAGAACTGAGGTTCATAAGTACAAGACCATGTCAGTCTTCCATCATGGCTCTGACCTTGACATTGGCCACTACTGAGCCCTCGGTTGGGGTACTGAGTGAACCCTTACTGAATGGATGAGCAGATGGTGCAGATGGTGGAGAGATGCTGCAGGCAAGGATGCACAGTGTTGTGAGATTGATACCCATACAGAGGACACAGGGCAGGCAGACGTGGAGAGATGTTATTGGCAAGGATACATAGTGTTGTGAGATTGATACCCATACAGAGGACACAGGGCAGGCAGACGTGGAGAGATGCTGCAGGCAAGGATGCACAGTGTTGTGAGATTGATACCCATACAGAGGACACAGGGCGGGCAGACGTGGAGAGATGTTATTGGCAAGGATACATAGTGTTGTGAGATTGATACCCATACGGAGGACACAGGGCAGACAGAGGTGCCAAGGCAGGAGAGCCAGGAAATCAGAGGACAAACATACTTTAGCTCAGTTTGTGAGCCTGCATGCCGAAGTTAGGAAGACTCAGCTCAGTGCCGGCCTTCACTTGCTAACTGTGAACTGGTAAGTCAGTGAAGTCCTTGGGTCTGTTTCTTCACCTGTGAAGTTAAGCTAATACAGACTGAAGGTGTAGCCTAGTGGTAGAGCATTGCCCAGCATCCATGTCTAGTCCTACCACCGCACACACACATGATAAAGATGGAAGTGGCTGTTGTTTCAGAGAAGGCCCAGAGGATGACACAGTTCATGCTTGTGTGCCTGTACATTTGGCCCACCACAGTGCAAGATCATAGATATATGTGCCAGCCACACAGAGGGGCTGATGTGTGGTCAGTTATGCCAAGTCAGTACTGCATCTGGAATGTGGGCTGGGTGACAATGGCCTTTATTCCAGCCATGCATTTCCATTCATTTGGTGTGGTGTTGGAGCCTTGGCTTTGCTTTGTCTATGGACTGTCAATCATGGCTGAATTTCAGCAGTGTGGATGACTGAACTGAGGTCTCCCGCTGAAGGGTCCTTAGAAAACACTGAGCCTTCTAACCAGAAATGTGCTGTGGTGTGATTAATGAAAACCCAGAGACAGACATTGGGGTTCAGCCTGAAGGTCAGAAAAGCAAAACAGCCAGCCACAGGCTCTGACCTCTACTTCAGTCTGAAATGGTGATCCTGCCTCCTGAATCCTCAGAATGAGACTGTGTGTGAGAGCTGTCTCCTCCCGTCTTATATTCCTCTCTAGTGCTGGGGTTCAAGGTGCTCACCACTACTGCCTGGTTTCAATGGCAAACTAGTATGGTTGGGATTAAAAGTGTGTGTCACCACTGTCTGGTCTGTAAGGCTGACCAGTGAGCTGTTTCATTCTCTGAACTTTAGGCAAGCTTTATCTATTAAAATACAAATGAGATATTACTATAATATGCCATTGCACATGAGCCAAGTGAGGGATAATTTAGGTCATACTGGAGATTTTGGATATTATGTTTGTCAGTTTCCTGTTACCCTAACAGAATACTTGGGACAATCAACTTATAGGGAGGAAAGGAATATTTTGGCTCACTAGGTCAATGATTTCATCCCATGTTCAGTTTGCTCCATTATTTTGGGCTTGCAGTGAGGCAGAGCATCATGGTTATAAATGAAAGATGGAGGAAGCTGCTAACCTCATGCTGACCAGGAAAAGCAGAGAGCTGGAAAGGGCCTGGGCATCTGATTCTCCAGTGAACCAGGTCCTGTCTCTTAAAGTCCCACTGCCTCTCAGCATCATGAACTGGGGATTAAGCTGCAGGCCTTTGCAGGACATGTAATGGTAGCAGATCCCCCTGGCTCTGTGGTGGCCCTAAGCTGTCAGCACAGTCAAAAGTGGGGTGGTCTTTTGAAAGTTCAGGTGGCTGCTGGGCCTGAGGAGGTCTCAGCAGAAATTTCTGATAGCCAGAAATGTGGAACCAGGATTTAGGGCTGAGATCTCAGCCAAAGGAGAGAGTTTGAGAGTTGTCCTCTTGAGAGGTAAGAGTATAGACTATAGAGTATAGACTGCCGGATTCCCAAAGGGGCAGGGGTCAAAGAAGTCACATATGTGATCCCAGCACTCAGGAGGTGGAGTCACGAGAACTGTTACAGGTTTGAGGCCAGCCTGAGCTACATAGTGAGTGCCAGGCCAGCTCAGGCCACAGAGTGAAAGCCTGTCTCAAAACAACAATGTAAAATTTAATTATGTTACATAATTGTGAATGTGCACATGCTTGTAATTCCAACAGTTTGAGGCTGGGGCAGGGAAAGATTGAGTTAGAGGCCATAAGGAGACACTGTCTCCAAACAGAACAAAAGGGAAGCTAAGCACAGAGAGGTGTGTGGCTTGCTGAACTGAAGGGGAGGAGCAGGGACTTTGCTGTTACCACACTAACCACACCACTAGGGAGCAAGGAGGAGTCCTGGGATGGAAACCAGGCTTGCCGTGCCCTTGGGTTACTGGAAACAGTTGGGGTTGAGTGGAATGTGCAGTCCCTTAAGCCTGGCAGAAGCAGAAGCAGAGGCCTAGAGGCTTGTTCTATCTGTGACCCTGGGCCCGACTCCAAAGTCAGAATGAACAAGGGTTCCCTTGAGTGCCTCTGTGCAGCCCCGGGTTTGCAGATCTGCACTGCTTGCCTGGAAGGAGGCCTGAGCAGCAGCTAATACATCTGTGACAATTAACGTCCTTTGCCTGTTTGCTTTAGAGATTTGTGGACTCACTTTTTGGAAATGCCTTTCCCAAATGCTTAGTGGCTTTTGCGGAAAGCTGCAGACTTTACCAGTGGTGAGACCCTGCTGCCCTCTAGTGTCCACTACAAGCAGGAGCAATTTGTTTAACAACCAGATTCTGTCTTGGGCTCCAGATGTGGATTTTGAGAAAAAAAGTCATATGTAGCTACTGGTGCCAAGTCTTAACGATGCCTGAGCAAATGAAATGGGTAGTAGAAAACTCCAGTGTGTAAGTGGAGAGAGTTTAAAATCAGCTAATGGAGCAGCTGAGCACAGGATCGGGAGAAAATGAAGTTGAATGCTAAGCCTCACCTTCTTGGTATGGTTTCTCACAGATGCCCCTGTGGGAAGCCTGGAGAATGGGGCAGGACCAGAGGACCATCTACTCCCAGAGCCCGGCCTTCCGTACAGGTCAGCTTCAGGACCGTGACGTGCTGTTTATATTTGCATTTATTCTCATTTAAAGATAGGTGGGGCCTGTTGGGATGGAAGGCCTGACCTCATGTTTGTACTCATTTGTGCAGTTGTCAGGGTTGTAGATGTCCATTTCACCCAGATAAATTGTTCTGTGACCTAGTGTCATGGGCAGGCGGCAGCTCAGTCGTGGAGTGCTTGCATAGTGTGCAAGAGCTCAGGATTCCACCCCCAGGAGAGGCAGCGGCCATCTAGCCTCGTTTGCACTCCCCCCTCCTCTCCACCTCTGCTGCCACACTGAGTATCCCTTCTCAGCCCTCCTAGTTAAACTTCGTTAGCAGTTGGTAATCATGTCCATCAGCCCCAGTGTTACAGGATATTTAGGTTATGGGGAAAGATGTCATAGCTGTCAAGTATTCAGGCTACTGCCTGGCAGCTTGTAAGTGTAGCAAGCTCATCCCTTTCACATTAAAAACAGCAGCAGCAACAACAAAAAACAAAACACCAGCCAACCAACCAACCAACCAAAAACCCAGACGGAAAGCTAAGATGCCCAGTGTCACTGTTGTTTACAGAGGGGACATAGCCACCGAGGTCTCCTAACATCACCATCATCTCTGTTACTCTTATTACCCCCTTCATGATTTTAATTAGGTGTCTTGAAGTTATCCATCTGTATGCCCAACTTAGCTTCAAGGTGAGGGGGTCCTGACTGCCCCATACTTAGCTTGGTGCCTTGTTACTCAGAACAGACGGGATTCTAAAAATGACATGCTGGGGTTTCCAGTAAACTTCAGGTACACGTGCAGTAAGGAGGAGTGGCTGACTCGGGGCAGCTGCTTTCTGTTTTTCCAGTAGAGTCCCAGGGACGTTCACCTGTGAGTGTTGTAAGCACTGAACTTGTGTATTTGGCCGAGTATAACTTCCTTCTGTCTGCTTTCTCTCAGTGTGGAAGCCAGTTCTCCAGGCCGGGGAAGCCCTCTGAGTAGTCTGTTACCATCTGCCTCAATGCCCGAGTCTATGACAGTTCGTAAGTACTTCTTGTGTCTGGCGTGTCTGCCAGCAGTGTCTCTGTGCTTCTGCCTATAGCGGTGTGGGCTGGTGTGAAGGTGGTGAGTGTGTGCCTGCTGTGTGCTGAGGTGCACGGGGAGTGTCTGCTAATGGATGGGAGGCGCCTCCTCTGCCTGTGGTCTCCAAGCTGCCGCCTGTGTGCAGCCAGCTGTGACTCTGGACAACTCAGTTTTGCTGATGAACTAGTCAAATGACCAGGTGGTACAAACCACTTCCAGCTCTGCCTCCCAGAAGAAGCCTTAGAGACTCAGTGATGAAGGGTGGGCATGAATGGTTTTATATTGCGCGCGTGCGCGCGCGCACACACACACACACACACACACACACACACACACACACACACACGTCAACAGTTGTTCAACAAGACAGATGCTCTATGACTAGGTCAGCAGATTGAGGGTGTGGCTGGGGCCCCTGACTAGGTTGGCAGAGGGGGTTAGTGTGGGGCTCTGTGGTTCTCAGAGGCCAAGGTTTTTTCTTGTCCTATAGACCAACCTGGTCGTTTTCTTTGTTTAACTGGCTCTAGCTGTCTCATTTGCATCACAGATAGCAGGAGGAAGACGGACAGAGGAGAGGTTTTTCTCTGTTTCTATGTCACATTCAGGGATCTAAACTTGGACAGAGTGAAAATTACACCTTTTTCTCTTATCAGTCTTTGGGTTAAAATTAGCTTTTATTCCCCCACAAATATGAAAGTGCAAACCCTGGAGTCCATAGCAGCAGTGACCAATGGGGCATGACTGTCACCCAGAGAAGTTCCAGGCCCTTGTAACTGCATCTCAGGGTCCCATTTCTGCCTGGAAATAGTTACCCGAGGTGACCTAGAAGCATAAATATGCCATGTCACCGGATCTTCACCTCTGGACCGTTCTGTTTGCATGTGAGCACTTTTGTCATTGGGGTGCTTCATGTGTTTTCTAACACTTGATGTTCCTGGAATGAGGCCCAGCATCCCAGCTGCAGGCTGTGTCCATGGTCCCTGTGAGCCGGAAGGCCCTGCCCTGCCGTGAGCCCTCCCCCTGAGGTTTCCCCTGCAGTCTCCTGCTCCTGTGCCATGGTTCCCCTGGCTTCACAGGAACAAATGCTAATGAGAGCTCTGCAGCTGTGCAGGGTGAGCAGATGCTGGTGAGGACCACCTGTCTCCTCGTGGTGGGCAGTTATGGTTTTCATGGCCCTTCTCAGTCTCCCCCTACTCTCAGCGGTGTGGGGAATGGAGCCAATGAATTGGGTTTCTCTGTCAGCAGTTCTTGGGGCCCGAGCCTCCCCATGCCATTTTTGTCCCCGATGGAGTCACCAGCTTGGTGTGTGCCTTCTCCATGAGGACACTGATCTGTGCCATGGCAGGGACTCAACCTGTCTTGTTTTCATTCATGCTGGTTTTTATAAATTAATCCTAGTTGTTGCTCATCATCTTGGCTTGAGGCGACCAATTGGGAATTCCCAGCTAGACCTTCTGAAGGAAGACATCAGTAGACCCACATCTGACCCTGGGTGTCTGGTGGAGACAGCTATGGGCGGTGGTAGGGTAGGCTTTTGTTTTCTGGGGTGGCTGTTTATGTAGAAGGGCTCTCTTTTCTGCTCTGCTCTCATCACTGGGCCCCAGTCCCTAACTTGGGCAGAAACTTTCTGATGAACTAGAGGTGATACTGACTTCCAGAACTCCAGGCCACAAGAACCAGAAGATCAAAGAGAAAACAGAAACCAAGGAGCAAAACACCCATCTAACAAAGACATACTCAGAAATCAGGACTTAGCCTTCATCACTCCGAACCCAGATGCCTAGAGGCCAGTGTAAGAACACAGTCAACAACAGCCAGGACATTATGGCACCCCAGACCCCAACTATCCTACTACAGCAAGCCCTGAATATTCCAACACAGCTGAAGCACAAGAAAATGACCTTAAAACCAACTTTTTGAAGATGATAGTGGTCCTTAAAGAGGAATTGAATAAACCCCTTAAAGAAATCCAGGAGAACACAAACCAACAATTGGAAAAAATTCACTCAAAGCCAAGAAGTCAAAAAAAAAAAAAAAAAAAAAAAAAAAAAAAAAAAAAAAAAAAAAAAAAAAAAAAAAAAAAAACAAAACCAAACCAAAACAACCCAACATTGAAGGAAACAAATAAAACTGTTCAAGACCTGAACATGGAAATAGAGATAATAAAGAAAACACAAGTGGAAGGAATCCTGGAAATGGAAATCTAGGTAAGCAATTAGGAGCCACTGATGCAAGTATCACCAACAGAATGCAAGAGATGGAAGAAGGCCTTGCAGACATTAATAAAAGAAATATCTATATCAGTCAAAGAAAAAATATTTTTTAAAAGAAAATGTTAAATCTAAAAAAAAAAAATCTCTGAAACAAAACATCCAGGAAATCTGGGACACTATGAAAAGACCAAACCTAAGAATAATAGGAATAGAGGAAAGGCCCAGAAAATATTTTCAACATAATCATAGAAGAAAATTTTTCTAAAGAAGCAGATGCCTATACAGGCACTAGAAGCTTACAAAATACTAAATAGATTGGGCCAGAAAATAAAGTTCCCTTGTCACATACTAATTGAAACATTAAACATACAGAACAAAGAAAGAATATTAAAATGTGCAAGGGAAAAAGAGCAAGTAACTTATAAAGGTAGGCCTATTAGAATTATACTTGACTTCTCAGTGGAGACTCTAAAAGCCAGAAAGGCCTGGACAGATGTCCTGCAGACCACAGGTGGAGCCCAGATTACTATGTCCAGCAAAACTTTGAATCACCATAGATAGGAAAACAAGATATTCCATGATAAAGTCAAATTTAAACAATATCTACAAATCCAGCTTTATAGAAGGTGCTAGAAGGAAAGCTCCAACCCAACTACAGCTGCAAAACTACAGGCAATAAATAATCTTATACCAGAAAAACCCTAAGAAGGGAAACACATATACACACACATACACACTCACACACTCACACACACACACACAACCACCACTACCCACCAACAAAATAACAGGTATTAACAATCATTGGTCATTGATATCTCTTATTATCAATGGACTCAATTCCCCAATAAAAAGACAGACTAATGAAATGGATATGAAAAGAGGATCCATCTTTCTGCTGAATATAAGAAACATACCTCAATGTCAAAGACAAACATTGCCTCAGAGTAAAGGGTTGGAAAAAGATTCCCCTCCCCAAAGGACTTAACAAACAAGCTGTTTTAGCTATCCTAATATCTAAAAAAATGGACTTCAAATCAAAATTTTCAAAAGAGATGGGAAATGACACTTCATACTCATCAGTGGAAAAACCCACCAAGATGACTGTCTTAGTTAGGGTTTCTATTGCTGTGAAGATACACCATGGCCACAGCAACTCTTAAATAAAATATTTAATTGGGGTGGCTTGCTTACAGTTTCAGAGGTTCAGTCCATTGTCATCATGGCGGGGAGCTTGGCGGCGTGCAGGCAGACTACATTCGCTCAGAAGGCAGTAGAAAGCAGTCTTAGTGTCACACCGAAGAAAGTTTGAGCAAAAGAGACCTCAAAGCTATTCCCCACATTGACACACCTCCAACAAGGCCATACCTATCTCCCAGGAGTACCACTCCCTTTGGGGGCCATTTTCTTTCATCACCACAACAACATTTCAGTCCTTAACATCTATGCTCCAAATGCAAGGGCACCAACATTTGTAAAAGAAACATAGCTTAAATCACACATCAACCCTCACATATTCATAGTGGGAGTGTTCAGTACCCCACTCTTACCAATAGACAGGTCATCCAGGCAGAAACTAAACAAAGAAATGATGGAACTAACAGACACTATGACTCAAATGGGTCTAACAGCTATTTATAGAACATTCACCCAAACACGAAAGAACATACCTTCTCAGCACCTTATGGAACAGTCTCCAAAATTGACCATATAGTTGGTTGAAAAGCAAGTCTCAATAGCTACAAGATAATTGAAATAACCCCCTACATCCTATCAGACCACCACCGATTAAAGCTAGATTTCAAAAACAACAGAAACACCAGAATGTCTACAAACTCATGGAAAGCGAATAACTCTTTACTGAATTGCCACTGGGGTCAGTCAGGCAGAAAAAAGAAAATAATTAAAGACTTCGTAGAATGCATTGAAAATGTATACACAACATACCCAAACTTATGGAGCACAATGAAAGCTGTGCTAAGAGGAAAGTTCATAGCACCAAGTGGATACATAAAAAAATTTAGAAAGATCTTATACAAGCAACTTAACAGCACACCTGAAAGATCTAGAACAAAAAGAAGCAAACACACACAAGAGGAGGAGAGGACATGAAATAATCGAACTGAGAGCTGAAATCAATGAAATAGAAACAAAGAGAAAAATACAGAGAGTCAATGAAGCAAAGTTGGATCTTTGCGGAAATAAAAAGATAAACAAACCCTTATCCAAACTAACTAAAAGACAGATCAAGAATATCCACATTAACAAAATTGGAAACGAAAAGGGGGATATGATAACAGACATTGAGGAAATCCAAAAAACATTAGATCATACTTTAAAAGCCTGTAATCCACAAAATTGGAAAATCTAAAAGAAATGAGCTATTTTCTTGATAAGTACCACTTATCAAAATTAAATTAGATAAAGAATCTAAATAAACATATAATCCCTAAGGAAATAGAAGCAATCATTAAAATATCCCAACCAAATAAAGCCCAGGGCCAGACAATTTTTTAGCATAGAGTCTACTAGACTTTCAAAGAATAGCTAATGCCAGTACTCCTCAAAGTATTCCACAAAATAGAAACAGAAGGAACATTACCAAATTCATTTAATAAGGCCACAGTCACCCTGATACCCAAATCACACAAAGATTCAACAAAGAAAGAGAATTACAGAACACTGATATAAAACTACTCAATAAAATACAGACCGAATCCCAGAACATATAAAGAAGATCATCTACCATGATCAACTAGGCTTTATCCCAGAGATTTAGGGTTGGTTCAACATATGAAAATCTGTCAATGTAATCCTCCATATAAACTGAAAGAAAAAAAAAACCCACATGATCATCTTATTGGATACTGCAAAAGCCTTTGACAAATCCAATACCCCTTCATGATAAAAGTCTTAGAAAGATCAAGGATACAAGGCACATACTTAAACATAATAAAGGCAGTTTACAGCAAATCTACAACCAACATCAAATTAGAGAGAAACTCAAAGCGATTCCACTAAAATCAGAAACTAGACAAGGCTGTCTTCTTTATAAAGTACTTGGAGTTTTAGTTAGAGCAATAAGACAACTGCAGGAGATCAAGAAGATACAAATTGGAAAAGAAGAAGTCAAGTATCGCTATTGACAGATTTGATAGTATCCATAGGCAACCCCAAAAACTCTACCAAGGAACTTCTACAGCTGATAAACACCTTCAATGAAGTGACTGGATACAAGAGTAAGCAAATAAATAAATAAATAAATAAATAAATAAATAAATAAATAAATAAATAAATAAATAAATAATACCTTCTCTAATATACAAACAACAAACTGGCTGAGAAAGAAATGTAACCCTTCATAATAGCCATATAATATAAAATGTCTTGATATAACTCTAACCAAGCAAGTAAAAGACCTGTATGACAAGAACTTCAAATCTTCAAATCTTTGAAGAAAGAAACTGAAGAAGATATCAGAAAGTGCTCATGGATCAGTAGGATTAACATAGTCAAAATGGCATCTTAAAGGTAATCTTCAGATTCAATGCAATCCCTATCAAAATCCCAATACAATTCTTTACAGACCTTGAAAGAACAATACTCAATTTCATATGGAAAAACAAAAAGCCCAGGATAGCTAAAACAATCCTTTACAATAAAAGGACTTTTGAAGCTATCACCATTCCTACTTTCAAGCTGTACTACAGAGTTATAGTAATAAAGACAGATTGATCAATGGAATCAATTTAAGAACCCAGACATGAATCCATACACCAGTGGATACCTGAATTTTGACAAAGAAGCCAGAAATATACACTGGAAAAAAGGATAGTATCTTCAGCAAATGGTGTTGGTCAAACTGGATGGCTTCATGTAGAAAAATGTATTGATCTATTGATCCATATCTATCACCCTTCACAAAACTCAAGTCCAAGTGGATCAAAGACTTCAAATAAAACCAGATACACTGAACATGATAGAAGAGAAAGTGGGGAAGAGACTTGAATGCATTGGCACAGAAGATGACTTTCTGAACTGAACACTGACAATGCAGGCTCTTAGATCAACAATTAATAAATGGGACTCTGTGGAACTGAAAAGCGTCTGTAAAGCAAAAGACACTGTTTATAGAACAAAATGTCAGAATGGAAAAAGATCTTCACCAACCCCAAATCTGACAGAAGTCTAATGTCCTAAAATACATAAATAACTAAAAAAAAAAACTAGACAACAAACAAATAATTCAATTTAGAATATGGGTTACCAATCTAAATAGAGAATTCTCAGTAGAGAATCTCAAAAGGTTGAGAAACACTTAAAGAAATGTTTAACATCTTAGCCATCAGGGAAATGCAAATCAAAATGGCTTTGAGATTCCATCTTATACCTGTCAGAGAGGCTAAGGTTAAAAACAAGTGACAGTTCATGCTGGTGAGAATGTGGAGCAAGGAGAACACTTTCCCATTGCTGGTGGGAGTGCAAACTTGTACAGCTGCTTTGGAAATTACCATTGTGGTTCCCCAGAAAACTGGAACTCTGTCTATATCAAGACCTAGCTATACCAATCCTTGGCATACACCTAAAGGATGCTCCATCCTACCGTAAAGATGTTTGATGTGGCTTTATCCACAGTAGCCAGAAACTGGAAACAACCTAGATGTCCCTCAACTGAAGAATGCATAAAAAGAATGTGGAACATTTATACAATGTAGTATTAATCAGCTGATTTTTTTAAAAAAATGACATCTTGAAATTTGCAGATAAATGAATGGGACTAGAAAAAAATCACCCTGAATGAGGTAACCCAGACCCAGACAAACATGGTGTGTGCTCACTCATAAGTGGATATCAGCTGTTAAGTAAATGATAATCATGCTATGACCCACAGACCCAGAGAGGCTGAGTAACAAGCAGGATCTAAAGGGGACACATAGGTCTCCCATAGATATTAAACATCTTTGCCTGACTGGGGTCAGTTGGGGATGGGATCAGGAGAGATCAGGCGGGATGTAGGTAGGGGGAGAGGGTACTGGGTGAGACCACTGGAATTGGGGGGCCACTTTGGGGAGTGATGTGGAAACCTAGTGCAATGGAAACTCTCTGGAATCTATAAGGATGCCCTTAGCAAAGACTTCTAGTAATGGGAGATACGGAGCCTGAACTGACCATCTCCTGTAACCAGGTAAGGCTTCTAGCAGTACTGGGACATCCACCCAGCCACATAACCTTCGACCTACAATTTGTCCTCCCTACAAGATGTGCTGGGGTAAAGGTGGCACAAAACTTGTGGAAGTAGCCAACCATGACTGGTCCAATTTGGGGACCACACCATGAGAGGGAACCCATCTCTGACACAGCTTAGATTCCCAGGACTCAGAGGCTGGATACCCCAGAGACCTAGGATAGAACCAAACACAACTGGCAACAAAGAAAAAAAAGGTCAGTGAAATGATTCCTAATGATATTCTGCTACACTCATAGATCAGTGCCTACCTAGCCCAGTTGTCAACACAGAAGCTTCATCCAGCAACTGATGGGAGCAGATGCAGAGACTCAGAGCCAAACATTAGGTTGAGCTCAGGGAACCCCATGGAAGTGGGGAAAGAAGAATTGTAGGAGGCAGAGGGGTTGAGGACACCACAAAAACACCGCCTATAAAATTCAAGCAGGATCATATGGGCTCACAAAGACTAAAATGATAATCACAGAGCCTGCATTGTCTTACATAAGCCCTTTGCATGGATGTAATGGTTGTGTAGCTGGGTGTTCTTGTGGGACTTGTAACAGTGGGAATGGGGATGTCTCTATTTTGCCTGCCTTTGGGATCCTTTTCGTCCTACTGGGTTGCCTTGTTTAGCCTTGATATGAGGGTTTGTGCCTGGTCTTATTGTAACTTGTTATGCCATGTTCAGGTGATATCCCTAGGAGGCCTGCTCTTTTCTGAAGGGAAACAGAGGAGGAGTGGATGGGGGAAGATGAGAGAGATGGTTTGGGAGAAGTGGGGGGAGAGAAAACTGGCCAGAAGAATAAAAAAATAAAAAAATGTCAGGGAAGATGGTTTTGAGTTTGTTGCCTCCACCCATCCTACTTGCTTCATCTGTGAGAGAGAAGGAGGGGCCATCTGTGTAGCTCTATAGGCTAGTCTGCTGGAACAGAGGATTGTGGACCAGGAAGCTTTGGCAAAGGTTTCTTTCCCTGTGGTGCATGGGGGCTGCAATGCCGAGGTTAGTGCTAGAGAGCTCATTTCTGGTGAGGCGTGTCTTTGGCTTTCAGGTGTAGCCTTCTTTCTCTGTCCATGTCACCTTTCCTCTGCACACCTGAGTCTCTGGTGTCCCCACTGTAAGAACAGTAGTCCTGTGGATCAGAGCTCTACTCCTATGAAGTTATTTAACCTTGATCACCATTACGAAGGCCCTATCATTAGGGTTAGGTCTTAACTTGCTTTCTACTGCAATAAGGAAACACCTGGAGACCAGGTGATTTATAAAGAAGAAAAAAAAAATAAACCACAACTTATTTAGCTCTCAGTCCTGGAGGCCCAGGAGGCTGGTACTAGCATCTTTGTTTCTGGTTACGGGCTGTATGATGCAGAGTAGCAGGTTTGTGTAGGAGGAGAGCTGCAGAAAGGCAATGTCAGTAATGAAGCCTGTCCTGGGCCTTTCTCCTGTGGTCCAGACACACACTCTTGAGAAAAAGTTACCCTTAAATGCTCAGATTCTTCTCAGCACTATCACCCTGAAAAATTGGGAAGTTGTACCACAGCAGGCTTCACTATGTGGGGGTCGTAGCTTTGTATGTGTGTGGGCCGCTTGGTACAAGTGCACATGTTGCAGGAGCACCTGACTCCAAGAAGTGCAAGTTCAGGTGAAGACTTGCATTCCAGATGCTCACCGTTCACAAATCCTCAAGGAGCTCAACAAAAGAACTTACCAACCATGAACTCCCCAAAAGCTGGTTTACCGTTTCCTCTTCATGGCTGGTGCAGGTGTCTGTGCACCCTGATAACTGCACGATTTGTGCAGGTGTCTGGTCTTGCCATACACATCTTTTCATGAGAGCTGGTGATGTGTACTTCCAGTGCACCACATCCCCATCTACTGTGCCCTTAGCTCACTTCCATGTGCCCATGGTTTTCTGTGGCTCTCTTGTAGCTGTTACTGCCAGTACCTGACAAACTGAACTAATCTAGATGGTGATTGGTTTGTTTAGGACAACAGGTCTGAGGGGAGGGGTACTGTGCAGATTTCTGGAGACACACAGAGGCTTATATTAATTATGAACTGTTTGGCCTATTAGCTCTTACAACTTAAATTAGTCCATAATTTTTATCTATGTTTAGCCATGTGGCTTGGTATCTTTTCTCAGTAAGACATTCTCATCTTGCATCCTCTGTGCCTTTTCTCTTCCCAGAATTCTTCTAGTCTGGTTGCCCCACCTATACTTCCCGCCTGGCTACTGGCCAATCAGTGTTTTATTAAACCAATACAAGTGACAAATCTTTACAGTGTACAAGAGCATTATCTCACAGCAGACCTGGTGTTCTAACTCCAAATCCTGTAAGCCCAACAGTTACAGATTCCTTAAGGAAATGAAATTCACTGTCCTCAGCTGTGGGGTATCATACATATCATAATAACATGTGGCCACTCAAACTTAGTGGGCTTACCTTTTTTTTTTGGCTTTTTGAGATAAGGTCTTGCTGTGTAGCTCTGATTGTATTGCTGTGGAGCCTGGAATTCCCTAGGTAATCAGGCTAACCTCAAACTTGTCAAAATCTTTGGGCCTATATTGGAATGATGAATTTATAGGCATGTGCCACTGTGTCTGACTTTACTGTTGTATATCCAAGTATGTGTATGTGTATGCCTGTGCGCCTCAGTGTGTGTATGTGTATGCCTGTGCACCTGAGCATGTGTATGTGTGTATGCCTGTGTGTGTATGCCTGTATGTGTGTGTGTATGCTTGTACGCTTGAGCATGTGTATGTCTATGCCTGTGTATGTGTATGCATGTGTGCCTGAGCGTGTGTATGCCTTTGTGTGTATGCCTGTATGTGTGTGTATGCTGTGCACCTGAGTGTGTATGCCTGTATGTATGCCTGGATGTGTGTGCATGCCTGTATGTATACCTGTATGTGTGTCTGTATGCTTGTGCACCTGAGCGTGTGTATGTATATGACTGTGTGTGTGTCTGTGTGTATACCTGTATGTGTATGTATGCCTGTGTGCCCAAGTGTGTGTATATGTATGCCTGTGTGCTTGATTGTGTGTATGTATGTGTATATATATATATATATATATATTCCTGTGTGCCTAAGTGTGTGTGTATGCCTGTGTGCCTGAGTGTGTATATGTATATGCCTGTGTGTGTATTTGTGCACCATGTGTATACATGAGCCTGTGGAGGTCAGAAGAGGCATCAGACCCCGGGAACTGGATTTGACACATTATGAGCCAGTGTGTGGGCATCAAACATTGAATCTCAGTCCTCTGAAAGAGGAATAAATGCTCTTAACTGTGGAGCCATCTCTATGGGTCCCTTCATTGCTGTTTTAAAGAATTCTTCAGTTCTTGAGGAATGACACTGGGTTTTCAAGATGCTCGGTGTGTTTAATTCAAGTCCTTAGGCTCTAAGGACTCTCCTAAGTTCTTGGCCGGGACAGATGCGCGGAGGCATGGAAGCAGCGCTGCTCCTCTGGCTGCTCCTGGGACGGTCACTCTGAGGAAAGCAGCTCTAGGGAAGGAGCCTGGGTGAAATAGCATGTGACAGCGCCATCTGCAGGACAGACGCCAGACATCTGCAAGCTCCCCAGGCTCCTGAGGTAGGAGCACTGTGGGAGGGTAGCAGGGCCTGCTCCTGGGTCCTTCCAGCCTGTTGGTTCTGGTAACAGCCCAGAGCATCCCCCTCAAAGACAGAGCTGGCCTTTTATTTTTCAGAAATATGGACTAGCATACAAGACATCTGGTCTCTTGTGCCTCTGATTGGCTCTCAGGGTAACAGGGAAAGCTAGAGACCAACTTCACATTTTCAGTGTCTGTCACTCAACAGTCCTGTATATTTTAGGGAGAAATGTTTAGTTTCAACCAGGGCCATGAAAGTGGAAGGGCCACCAGGAGGTGGTGGCTCACGCCTTTAATCCCAACACTTGGGAGGCAGAGGCAAGTGGATCTCTGTGAGTTTGAGGCCAGGCTGGTCTACAGAGCAAGTTCCAGGACAGGCTCCAAAGCGACAGAGAAACCCTGTCTCAAAAGAAAAGAAAAAAAAAAAAAAAATGGAAGAGCTGGCCTCTTGACTGCCAGTTTCTCTCTTGGCTTCTCAGTTTTCCAACACCAAGCTGTACTGAATTAGTCCAGTGCGCGGCCCAGGAACTAGCTTGTGCAGTTGTTTGCAGATCTTGGTGTTTTCATTATAGGTGATTTAGGAAATCTCACTGTGCTTAAGTTATCATTGTTTTCAAGAAAGTATCTCACTGTATAGACCAGGTCTCAAATTTGTGATCCTCCTGCCTCAGTCTGAGTTCTGGGATTACAGGTGTGCACCACCATGTCTAATGGGGGTTATCATTTTCATAGCTATATAAAATGCTAAATAGTGGCTAATACTATTAAAATTCTTCAAGACCCTTTCTTTTATATCTATTTTTTATGGGAAAGAAACCTTTTTCTTTCTTTTATGTGGATAAATATAATATTAATTTTTGTTGGGAAATAAGATAGTTTAACGTACTGGAACTGAAGCAGAAGATAGCCATATATTTAAATAATTTCAGTTAAGCATTATTAATCAGTGTTGTTGACCTGAAGTGCCTTTAAACATATCTAATCATCTGGAAATTTGTAGAGATAGATAGTTTACTATTTGGGATAATTTACTACTTTAGCTAACCTCCCTAAATGTCATGGTGGTGAAGAGTTTGCTTTCTTTGGTTGTAGAGGAGCTTGACCCCAGTGCCTTAAGCATGCTAGGCAAGCATACTACCATGGGACTTGAGGCATAGCCCCAAAGAGGTTTTTTCAGTCTTTAAGTTTCATTTAATTTGTTATTCACTTAAACTTAATTTGTGGCAATAATATTTCAAGAAAAAATTGAATTAAATAGTCCCATGGGCCCCCATGTGGGGGTCTAGGAGTGTTCAAACAGGAGAGGACTGTGGAGAGCCATAGGTGGACACTGACCCAGAATGTCTGTGTGTTTTGAGAGCAGTTGGTGTCTCTGCTCTGACTGGGGTGTGTTAGCTCTGTCACCAGCAGGATTAGTGACAAACAGGGCAATATGCAGTTCATATGGCCAGTTAAGAGGGCTCTCAAGCTACGCAATGCCAGGGACGTTGCTTGGGTGTTAAGACCACTACACTGGACACGGTCAAGATTTCCTCACGTTTTAAAAAAAGATTTACTTATTGTGTATATAGTGTTCTGTCTGTCTGTGTGCAGGACAGAAGAGGGCACCAGATCTTATTACAGATTGTTGCAAACCACCATGTGGTTGCTGGGAATTGAACTCAGGACTTCTGAAAGAACAACAGTCAGTGCTCTTAACCTCTGAGCCATCTCTCTAGCCCCCAAGATTTCCTTACTTTTCACTACTTGCAAAGTGCAGCCATCACTGTCCCCCAAGGCAAGGGGAGATAGGGTGCTCAAGAATGTGTAGGCAAGACCTCCCTCCCCCCTCCTCTCCCTCTGGGCTGCATCTCCTCTCTTGAAGTCTAGTACTGCTGCTCATCCTTCTTGTCATTATTTTGGGGATGGCTTGCCATGTACCCCAAATTAATGTGGCATTCAGTGTGTAGCTGGTGTCACTATGGTGAAAGCCTCAGCTTTCTGACTGTTGGGATTGCAGCTGTGGCCACTCTCCCCTTAGTCTGGATGGGTTGGGAATTCCACTTTATAGGAGAGTTGGTCCACTCCAGTGTCAGACCAGGCAGCACTTGGGATTGGAGTCTTGTCAGCTGTCCAGAAGCTTTAGGGGAGGTCCCATTGCTCAGGAAGGCTGAGGCCCAGGCCGGGGACAGAGAGAGAGGGATCTGTATGAACACCCACCATCCTGTTGCCTGATGTTTAAAGGTCACGTGAGGTGTGCCTGGGGTGAGGGGGTTCTAAGGTTACTTCTCGATGATGTCTAGGACTCTACCTTCCTTTTTGTCTTCCTTCCTGTAGCCCAGGAAGATGCTCCTGACTCATTCTTCCAAGTGCTAGAATTTCCTGCACGTGCCTTGTATGAGCCCATCTTGTGAATCCATTCTAAGTTTTTAAACCTCAGTTCCAACTAGTCCCAGGGCTGAGCCTGGTTCTGGAACTGCCTGCTCTCACACGTCTGCCTGGTTCCTTGTGGCCTCTGCTTCTTTATGTTTCCAGTCTTTCCAGAAGTTCTCTGGGGCAGTTGTAGATGCCCAGATAAAGAAACTGTTTCTGGAAGCTCATAAGCTTCTGGAATGTTCTACCCTCAGAGGAAAGAATCCAGGTCTGTTAGAATGACGCTTTCATCCTGAAATGTTTGTGTTCCCCTGAAGTCCATGTGTTGAAATGTGGATCCCTGGTGTGGTGGTATTGGAAGTGGAAGCATTAGGGAGGGGATGAGGTTGTGAGGGAAAAACCCCATGAAGGAGACCTCCGAGAGCTCGCCAGCCCTTCTGACCGGTGAGGGCAGTGAGAAGATGTTGAACAAGACTCTCTAGGTACCAGTCCTGGGATGTTTCTCTCCAGAGCTGCCTGCGTGTCGGAACCACCCTCCAGTAGGCTGACTGTCCCTGGTCATATGGTGCCAGTTTGCTTTTCTCATAGCTGTTGACTGGAGGTGTCAGGTTCACTCCTGACCTGGACACCCTTTCCCTCTCTGTGCCTCCAATGAGCCCAGCTCCTGGGGACAGGCAGTGCCAACTCACTGCTGCCCTGGGCACCCCAGATACTGCTCAGCACAGAAGGAAGAAGACAAGGGCAGGAGCAGGAGGGAAAGGGAAGGCCTTCAGTTCTGTGAAGAGTTTGTGAGTTCCCAGCCTCTGCTGGCTGTGGTGGAAGGAGCCGCGGCTTGGCGACCTGCCTTTGTTGCCTGCTTTGATAGTGGCTTCCCCTCAACCTACCCACTTCTTGGTTACGCCAGCTGTGGTTTCCCCACGCTTGTCATGATCCTTGTGTTCTCACTGGCAGCAGGATAGGGCCAACTATCCCAGGATAGGGCTGTGGATTCTGTGTGTCTGTGGTGATTTGCTTATGCCAAAGGAAGGTGTCTTCGTCTCCCTGCTACTTCTCCTTGCCCAGTGGTGGCAGTCGTTGATATAAATGACCTTTATAAGGTGGTGTGGATAAGTGCCTTGCCCTTAGTCCATACAGCCTCAGTGCTGAGGACAGAGTTCAGGGCTTGGTGCGTGCAAGGCAAGCACCCTACAGCTGAGCTGCCATTGCAGTCCAGTCCATAGCTCTTCAGACCTGGGCTAGCATAAGTGAATGTGGTTACTAGGTTGGAAAGTGGCAGAATGATGGTTGTCTTTGAAGAGACCCCCGGTAAGGGGAGACCCTCCAGCAGACGCTCCCCACCAAGACTCCAGTCGACTTCGGCTGCACAAGCAAGAGGCGTTTATTAGTTGGTTACACAGGCCTGCGGATGCTGCAGCAATCGGGTTGCTGAGCATGCCGGGCTCAGAGAACAAAGCAGTTTATATAGGATTTTGGGGCAGGCAGCTTTAGGGTACCCAGCAACAAGTATTTCATTGGTTAATTCATATAGAGCATAGGGT
>PVIU01017605.1:0-41415 GCA_004026605.1 Ondatra zibethicus
AGGGGCCACTGCAAGCTCTTAATAAATGCAGCTCTCACCTGTCATCACAGGGGCTTCTTTTTGCAACAGATGGAGGGTATTACAGAGACACACAACTGGACGAATGCAGAGAACAAGTGACCGTGGGGGGCATAGTCCCAAATGGGACATCCATAACACAACCCTAGGTTCAGAGCACATCATGGAAAGAGGCAGAGAGGACTGCAAGATAGTTTTAGTCATGACGGGGAAGCTGAACCCACAATCACAACCCCATGTCATCTTATTTTTTTTAATTTTTCAGTTTTTTTTTTTTGGTTTTTCGAGACAGGGTTTCTCTGTGGCTTTGGAGCCTGTCGTGGAACTAGCTCTTGTAGACCAGGCTGGCCACGAACTCAGAGAGATCTGCCTGCCTCTGCCTCCCGAGTGCTGGGATTAAAGGCATGCACCACCACCGCCTGGCCTAATATTTCAGTTTTTGAAGACAGGGTTTCTCTGTAGCTTTGGAGCCTGTCCTGGAACTCACTCTGTAGACCAGGCTGGCCTCGAACTCACAGAGATCCACCTGCCTCTGCCTCCTGAGTGCTGGGATAAAGGCATGCGCCACCACTGCCCCCCCATGTCATCTAAACAAGACATGCACCGTGATGCTGTGCCCTCTGCAATCTGAGCAAAGCTGATCCTCCCTCACCCTCACCCTCTGAGACAACACAAAGGCCGACATGCTGGGAAAATGGCTCAGCAGACTAAGGCACTTGCCGCCAGGCTTTATATCCAACCAGATCCCCAGAACTCACGAGAGAGCAGAGAACCTATCCACACAAGTGGTCCTTTAACCTCCATACACATGCCATGGTTCACACCCCGCCAGACGCATGTACACTCAGGAGAAATAAAAATGTAATTTTAAGCCAGGGCAGGTGGGGGGGAGTGCACGTCTTTAATCTGAGCACTTGGCAGACAGAGACAGGTGGATCTCTGTGAGTTTGAGGCCAGCCTGGTCTGCAGAGTGCGTTCTAGAACAGCCAGAGCTGTTACAGAGAGAAACTCTGTCTCAAAAAACCAAAAAAAGAAATAATTTTAAATTTTTTAAAAGAATGAATTATACTTTGATATTTTGTTTTTTTGTTTTCTATCTTTTTTTGTTACTTTTTTTGTATTTTTCTCTGGCTGACTCCCGACCAGCGGAATGAACAGCCAGACTCAGGATTCTTCATGGATCACGCTTTATTGGAAAGCACTCAGTTGAGGAAAAAACGGGAGGCAAGAGAGCCTCTAGGTTGAAGGGAGAGCGGGAGGCGAGAGAGGGAGAGGTCTAAATGGCGGCTGCTTATATAGAGAGATATGACGCGCCTCGCGCCTTGATTGGCTGCTAAGTCCCGCTGGCACCAGAGTCCTCAGGATTGGTTAGGGACACTTAGGTTATTGCACATGTGGGAAGCGCCTGGACGCTCAGTCCTGAAGCATTGACAAATATGGAATTTGTTTACCTCCAAACTGCGAGGATGCAAGCGTATGGCTCCCTGCATTTTTCCATTCAAAAATTTATACTTCCTCCCCTTCTCCCATTCCCCTCCAGCTCCCCCACTAACCCTCCTCCCTCCCCCTCCAGCCTTAAGAGAGGGAAATTCCCTGCCCTGTGGGAAGTCCAAGGCCCTCCCTCCTCCATCCCATCCTAGCCAGGTGTGCATCCAAGTAAACTAGGGTCCCAAAAAGTCAATACATGCAGAAGAGACAGGTCCCAGTGCCATTATCGATGGCTTCTCAGACCGTCCCCATTAGCAGGCATAATCAGAGAGTCCAGTTTGATCACATGCTCTTTCAGTCCAGGTCCAGCTGGATTTGATGAACTCCCATTAGATCAGGCACACTGTCTCAGTGGGTGGACCAACCCCTCACAGTCCTGACTTCCCTGCTCATCTTCTCCCACCTTCTGCTCTTTGACTGGACCTTGGGAGCTCAGTCCATTGCTCTGATGTGAATGTGGGTCTCTGTCTCTATCTCCATCCATCGGACGAAATTTCTATGGTGATATTCATCAGTGTGACTATGGGACAAGGCCAGTTCAGGCACCCTCTCCTCTTATGCCCAGGACCTAGCTGGGGACATCCCCATGGACACCTGGGATCCCCTCTAGAGCCAAGTATCTTGACAACCTTAAAATGGCTCCCTTAATGTAGATATCTTCTTCCCTGCTCAAATATCTGCCCTTCCTCCATCTCCACCCTCCCACTCCCCCAAGCTCTCCCCAGTCCTTCCCTTCTCCCTTCTTTTTCCCCCTCACCCCTTCCCCCAATCCCACCCACACCCCTACCCCCGTGCTCCCAACTTTTGCCTGGCGATCTTGTTTGGTTCCAATTTCCAGGAGGGTCTATATATGTTTTTCTTTGTGTTCACCTTGCTACTTGGCTTCTCTAGGTTTGTGAACTATAGGCTTAAAATCCTTTGTTTATGGCTAGGGTCCACGAATGAGTGAGTACACACCATATTCATCTTTCTGGGTCTGGGTTATTTCACTAAGAATAGTGTTTTCTATTTCCATCCATTTGCATGCAAAATCCAAGATGTCATTGTTTTTTATGGCTGAGTAGTACTCTAATGTGTATATATTCCACACTTTCTTTATCCATTCTTCCACTGAGGGGCACCTAGGTTGCTTCCAGGTTCTGGCTATTACAAATAATGCTGCTATGAACATAGTTGAACAAATGCTTTTGTGGTATGATTGGGCAACTCTTGGGTATATTCCCAAGAGTGGTATTGCTGGATCCTGAGGTGGGTTGATCCCCAATTTCCTGAGAAACCGCAACACTGACTTCAAAAGTGGTTGCACAAGTTTGCATTCCCACCAGCAATGGATGAGTGTTCAACTTACTCCACATCCTTTCCATCCAGCATAGGCTATCATTGGTGTTTTTGATTTTAGCCATTCTGACAGGTTTAAGATGGTATCTCAAAGTTGTTTTGGTTTGCATTTCCCTGATCGCTAAGGAAGTTGAACATGACCTTAAATATCTTTTGGCCATTTGAACTTCTTCTGTTGAGAATTCTCTGTTCAGATCATTACCCCAGTTTTTAATTGGGTTATTTAGAATTTTAATGTCTAGTTTCTTTAGTTCTTTACATATTTTGGAGATCAGACCTTTGCCTGATGTGGGGTTGATGAAGATCTTCTCCCTTCAGTAGGATGCCTTTGTGTCTTAATGACTATGTCTTTTGCTTTACAGAAGCTTCTCAGTTTCAGGAGGTCCCGTTTGTTCATTGTTGCTCTTATTGTCTGTGTCACTGGGGTTATACATAGGAAGTGGTCTCCTGTGCCCATGTATTGCAGGCTACTTCCCACTTTCTCTTCTATCAGGTTCAGTGTGGTCGAATTTATATTGAGGTCTTTAATCCATTTGGACTTGAGTTTTGTGCATGGTGATAGATAAAGATCTATTTTCATTCTCCTACATGTTGACAACCAGTTATGCCAGCACCACTTGTTAAAGATGCTTTCTTTCTTCCATTGTATAATTTTAGCTTCTTTGTCAAATATGAGGTGTTCATAGGTTTGTGGTTTAATATCCGGGTCTTCGATTCGATTCGATTCGATTGGTCAGTGTCTCTGTTTTCATGCCAATACCAAGCTGTTTTCATTACTGTAGCTCTGTAATAGAGTTTGAAGTCCGGGATGGTAATGCCTCCAGAAGTTCCTTTATTGTATAGGATTGTTTTGGTTATCCTGAGCTTTTTGTTTTTCCATATAAAGTTACTTATTGTTCTCTGAAGGTCTGTGAAGAATTTTGTTGGGATTTTGATGGGGATTGCATTGAATCTATAGATTGACTTTGGTAGAATTGCCATTTTTACTATATTGATCCTACCAATCCAGGAGAATGAGAGAGCCTTTCATTTTCTGGTATCCTCCTAATTTATTTCTTCAAAGCCTTAAAGTTCTTGTCAAATAGATCTTTCACTTCCTTGGTTAGTGTTACCCCAAGATACTTTATGCTATTTGTGGCTATCGTGAAAGGTGATGTTTCTCTGATTTCCCTCTCTGTTTCTTTATCCTTTGTGTACAGGAGGGCTACTGATTTTTTTGAGTTGATTTTGTATCCTGCCACATCACTGAAGGTATTTATCAGCTGTAGGAGTTCTTTGTAGAGTTTTTGGGGTCACTTATGTACACTATCATATCATCTGCAAATAATGAAAATTTGACTTCTTCCTTTCCAATTTGAATCCCCTTGATCTCCCTATTTTGTCTTATCGCTATTGCTAGAACTTCAAGCACTACATTGAAGATATATGGAGAGAGTGGACAGCCTTGTCTTGTTCCCGATTTTAGTGGAATCTCTTTGAGTTTCTCTCTGTTTTACTTGATGTTAGCTGTTGGCTTGCTGTATATTGCTTTTATTATATTTAGATATGAACCTTGTATCCCTAATCTCTCCAAGACCTTTATCATGAAGGGGTGTTGAAATTTGTCAAATGCCTTTTCAGCATCTAATGAAATGATCATATGGGTTTTTTTCTTTCAGTTTATTTATATGATGGATTACATTGATAGATTTTCGTATGTTGAACCAGCCCTGCATCTCTGGGATGAAGCCTCCTTGATCAAAATGGATGATTTTTTTGATGTGTTCTTGGATTCAGTTTGCCAGTATTTTATTGAGAATTTTTGCATCAATTTTCATCAGTGAGATTGGTGTGTAATTCTCTTTCTTGGTTGGGTCTTTGTGTGGTTTTGGTATCAGGGTAACTGTAGCTTCATAAAAAGAGTTTGGCAATGGCTCTTCTCTTTCTATTATGTGAAACACATTAAGGAGTATAGGTATTAGCTCTTCTTGGAAATTCTGTTAGAGTTCTGCATTAAACCATCTGGTCCTGAACTTTTTTTGGTTGGAAGGTTTTTGATGACAGCTTCTATTTCCTCGCGACTTACAGGTCTATTTAAATTGTTCACCTGCTCTTGATTTAATTTCGGTATGTGGTATTTATCTAAAAAACTGTCAATTTCTTTTACATTTTCCAATTTTGTGGCATACAGGCTTTTGTAGTAAGACCTAATGATTCTCTGAATTTCCTCAGTGTCTGTTGTTATGTCCCCCTTTTCATTTTTGATCTTGTTAATTTGTGTGTTCTCTCTCTGCCTTTTGATTAGTTTGGATAGGGGTTTGTTGATCTTGTTGATTATCTCAAGGAACCAGCTCTTTGTTTCATTGATTCTTTAGATTGTTTTCTGTGTCTCTATTTTGTTGATTTCAGCCCTCAGTTTGATTATTTCCAGGCTTCTCCTCCTCCTTGGTGAGTCTGCTTCTTTTTTCTCTAGATCTTTCAGGTGTGCTTTTATGTCACTAATGTGTGCTTTTTCCATTTTCTTTATGTGGGCACTAAGTGCTATGAACTTTCCTCTTAGCACTGCTTTCATAGTATCCCATAGGTTGGAGTATGTTGTGTCTTTATTTTCGTTGAATTCAAGGAAGACTTTAATTTCTTTCTTTATTTCTTCCTTGACCCAGGAGTGGTTCAGTAGTTGACTGTTCAGTTTCCATGAGTTTGTAGGCTTGCTGGGGGCGGAGTTGTTTTTAAATTCTAACTTTACTCCATGATGATCCAAGACGACACAGGTGGTTACTCCAATTTTTTTGTATCTGTGGATGTTTGCTTTGTTACCGAGTATGTGATCAATTTTTGAGAAGGTTCCATGAGATGCTGAAAAGAAGGTATATTCTTTCCTGTTTGGGTGGAATGTTCTATAGATGTCTATTAAGTACATTTGATTCATTATATCTGTTAGTTCTCGTATTTCTCTGTTAAGTTTCTGTCTGGTTGACCTGTCCATTGGTGAGAGAGGAGTGTTGAAATCTCCTACTATTAGTGTGTGGGGTTTGATGTGTGCTTTGAGTTCTAGTAATGTTTCTTTTACTTATGTGGGTGCTTTTATATTAGGGGCATATATATTCAGGATTGAGAATTCGTTCTGATGGATTATTCCTGTTATGATTATAAAGTGTCCATCTCCATCTCTTCTGATTGATTTTAGTTTGAAGTCGATTTTGTTAGATATTAATATAGCCAAACCTGCTTGTTTCTTAGGGCCATTTGATTGAAAAACCTTTTCCCAACCCTTTATTCTGAGATAATGTCTGTCTTTGTTGTTGAGGTGTGTTTCTTGTAAACAGCAGAATGTTGGATCCTGTTTTTGTATCCATTCTCTTAACCTGTGCCTTTTCATAGGTGAATTGAGTCCATTGATATTAAGTGGTATTAATGACCAGTGGTTGTTAACTTCATTTTTTTTTTGGTGGTAGTATTTGTGTGTTTCCCTTCTTTGAGTTGTGCTGGTGGAGGGTTGTCAGATGCCTGTGCTATTGTAGGTGTTGCTGGCTTCCTTGGTTTGTGGTTTTCCTTCTAGTACTTTCTGTAAGGCTGGGTTTGTGGCTATGTATTGTTTAAATCTGTTTTTGTCCTGGAATATCTTGTTTTCTCCATCGATGGTGAATGCAAGCTTTGCTGGGTATAGTAGTCTGGGCTTGCACCCGTGGTCTCTTAGTGTCTGCAGCACATCTATCCAAGACCTTCTGGCTTTCATGGTTTCCATTGAGAAGTCAGGTGCAATTCTGATAGGTTTACCTTTATATGTTACTTGCCCTTTTTCCTTTGCAACTCTTAACATTCTTTCTTTATTCTGTATGTTTTGTGTTTTGATTATTATATGGTGAGGGGATTTTTTTTAATCCAGTCTATTTGGTGTTCTGTATGCTTCTTGTTCCTTCATAGGAATATCCTTCTTTAGGTTGGGAAAGTTTTCTTCTATAATTTTCTGGGCCTTTGAGCTGTAATTCTTCTACTTCTTTTGCCCCTATTATTCTTAGGTTTGGTCTTTTCATGGTGTCCCAGATTTCTTGGATGTTTTGTGTTAAGAATTTGTTGGATTTGTTGTTTTCTTTAATCAATGAGTTTATTTCCTCTATAGTATCTTCAGCATCTGAGATTCTTTCTTCTATCTCTTTTATTCTGTTGGTTATACTTGTCTCTGTAGTTCCTGTTCGTTTTCCCAGATTTTCTATATCCAGCCTTCCCTCGGTTTGTGTTTTCTTCATTACCTCCATTACATTTTTCAAGTCTTGAACTGTTTCTATTACCTGTTTGATTGCTTTTTCTTGGTTTTCTTGGGTATCTATGAGCTTTATTCATTTCTTCTTTTTGTTTGTCTTCTCCATTTCTTTAAGGAGTTTTTCACATCCTGTTTATGGGCCTCTATTATTTTCATAATGTTACATTTAAAGTTGAGTTCTTCTATTTCTTCTGGAATAGGGTGTTCAAGTCTTCTTGATGCATGATCACTGGATTCTGGTGTTGTCATTATGCTTTTCACGTTGTTGGAGTAATTCTTGCATTGGCGCCTGTCCATCTCTTCCTTCAAATACATCCAGGAGAGTCTTGGCATCTTGATACAATCTTTGCTGTGACTGACAGTGTACGTGGAGAATTTTCTTGGTCTGTCTTCTCTTAGGGCCCCACGGCACTGGAGCTGGTTGTGCTGGTGTATCTAAGGACCCCGAAGATGAAAAGGAGTGCCCTCTGGCTGGATTTCCTCAGTGCAGGAGCAGAATCTGTTCCTGGGCTAAGGACCTCACAGACAATAGGGCAGTCTTGGGGGGCAGGGTCTTGTGGAACAAAGAAGCCCCTGCAGTTGGAGCTGGATTTGCCCTGGACTCCCTTCCGGGGACCTTCCATCCGGGAGGGCACACATTCACCCTTCTGGATCGCTGTCCTCAGCACAGGGACAGGGACTCCTGGTGGCCCTAGGACCCCGCAGAGGCAAGGGCAAACTTGGGGGTGGGGGCAGGGTTGTGTGGAACAAAGAAGCCCCTGCAGCAGGAGCTGGACGTGCCTGCACTCTCTTCCGGGGACCTTCCGGCTGGGCATGCACACACTCACCACTCTGGCTCCATAATTTTAAATTTTAAAAGACTCTGTGTGTGTGTGTGTGTGTGTGTGTGTTCCTCCTAGAGCTACAGGTAGTTGTGAACTGCCTGGGAATCAAACTCTTCTAGAACAGCAAATGTTCTTAACCACTGAACCATCTCTCTAGACCACTGTTATATTTTGTCCTTGAGGAAAATAAAAGCCTAATTATAGAGCCTTGGCTAGCCTGGAACTCTCCATCTAACCCAAGCTAGACAGACTGCAGCTGCCAGGTCCCAAAGACACCCGAGACAAGTCTCACTCAGTCCCTGTGCCCCCCACCCCTCATTCTCACCCCACCTCTACCCTAAACCTCTCCAGTTCCCCCAAGCTTCCCTTCCCTTATCACTCAGCAACTTTGGTTCTCTCAGCCTTCCTTTGTGCCTCTCTGTCTTCTCTTCCTCTCTCACTCTCCCTGCCCCCCATGGCCATTCCCAATGCCTCCGGCCATATTCTCCCACCTGTCTGAAATAAACTTCTCCCCAAGCATAGCTGTCATGCCCTCACAACACGGAGCAGCAAACCCCTCTAGGCTCCCTGAGAGCTGAGGTTACAAGTGTGTGCCACCATACCTGGTGACACTGTTGGGAGGGGGGCAAGTGGCATAGATTTTGTTGTGGTTCGAATGTAAGATACTCACCACAGGTTTGTGAGTCTGAATTCTTGGTACCCAGCAGGTGGCAATATTTGGATAGCTTATGCATCTTTGGTATGTGAGGCCTAGCTGGGAGAAGTGGCCAAGGCGAGGCCTTGATAATAACACCCACTTCCTACTTCTCTGCTTCCTCATCTGCCTGTATTAATAAGTAACAGCCGCAGTATCATACCTCCCAGATGGAGACACTCCTCCATGCCTCCCCTGATCACACCTCCCAGACGGAGGGAGAGACACTCCTCCCTGCCTATCTGTTACGGAGACTGTATCCTGCAAACTGTGAGCTGAAATAAATGCTTCCTCCTCTCCAATGTCAGTAATGAGAACAGTCACTACACACGTTGAATCCAAACAAATATATTTATTTATAAAGTCATTCCTGAGATGTTTTGTTGTAAAGAACTGACTAGCATAATCTTGAAGGTACTGAAGGTCGAGAATGGGATGAACAAATGGAGCAGCAGTTCAGTGGGTAAGAGCATGGGCTCAAAGCACCCAGATTCCGTTCCCAGCACCCACTCGGGTGGCTCACAGCCACCTCTAACTCCAGTTCCAGGGCATCCATCCCTCTCTCCTGGCCTCCTTGAATACCTACACCTGCACATACTTCTCTCCAGACATATGTAGCAGGGCCCAGGACCTTAGGAGGCCTCCAACCTTAGCACAATGGACTCAATGATAGAAGTGCCACTCAGGCTAGAGAACTCAACAAGAAGACAGCACTACCTGCTAAAAATGAAAACAAAGTTCTAATTCATCAAAGTTCTGGGAAAGTCTGAATGACTAACCTTGCTTTTTGGCTTCTGGCTAACTGTTCATGCTAATTGAAGTATATCAACCAAGAACATGGTTTTGTTCTTAAAAGTTCACCTTGAACTTTTTCAGGGCTGCACTGGGATCCTGACCACCCAGGGTAATTGCCA
The DNA here is from genome assembly GCA_004026605.1 of Ondatra zibethicus. Classification (NCBI taxonomy): domain Eukaryota; kingdom Metazoa; phylum Chordata; class Mammalia; order Rodentia; family Cricetidae; genus Ondatra; species Ondatra zibethicus. The sequence goes on from PVIU01017605.1 coordinate 9,517, forward strand.
CCTGTCTAATAAAGAACTCTATTGGCAGTTGCCCTAAGGCAAGGAACTCCACCTTGGGCAACAAATTCCACAGGAGTGGAATTGAACGAGACTCCTAGGACAGAGAGAACCAGAGGAAACAAGCTCCACTGGGAGCAGAAGCCAGGAGCAAATCCAGCCTGGGAGCCAACCCAGTCCTGGGACACTGGCAGACCAGGATTGAGCCAACGACCTGACTCAGAGTCTGCAACCTCCACCAGAACCAAAGTGGGACTGAACCAGTTACCTAAGACACAGAGAAAACAAGCTCCACACCTCCCGGGATCCGCGGGCCTGGATAGTCTCTGCCTGCCTGGTTTGATCTTTTCTGAGTGGGTTTTAAATCCCCCATTGGAAGCACAGCTCTTGGGCAGTATGAGTCAGAGTGCAAGCTGTTGCCGCATCCGGCTGAAGCAATGTTTGAAATCCCCGCCACAGGGTTTGTGGTTGCACCGTGACCCTTTGTCTCAGGGGAAGCAGCATAGGGATGCTGGGCACGCAGTAGGCCGTTCTCGCAGTGGCTGTGTCAAGACCCCCCTGCATCGGGTCGGAGCAGGGCAGGCACCTGGGGTGAGCGGTGCTGTTTATTAGCCACTGGAAGCTTTTTGGATTTTTGTTCTTTGTGCCTGGATTCTGAGTTTTCTTCCTCTGTGTACATCTAACCTCTCGAGTACCACAGGATCTATCCTGACACCATTCCATTGATTCTGGTGGCAACTCGGAAACAGTGCCATCTGCTGGTTAACAGGTAAAATTGCAGGTTTCAATTTTAATGGGACTCTAGCCAGTGGTTTTTGCTGAAATCACACGAGGCCTCTATGACCTTGGAGGTACCTCAATTTAGTGGTAATTAGGTTTCGGTTTTCTTCTCCATATTATATCATTGTGGAAGTATATGACATTAATTGATAGAATTAATACCATGATAGGCAAAATTAACTCCATATCTAAGGGTACTAGGAACTTACCTGAGAGGGTCAAGGCTGTTGAATTTGAATTTCAGAAGTTATCACAGAGTTTTGATAAGGTAACAAACAGAATATACCTCCAGGATGGTATTTTATTTAACTTTGATAAGTGGTACTTATAACAAAACTATCATTTCTTTTGATTTTTTCCGATTTCTTGGCATACATGTTCCTAAAATATGTCTCCTTATGATTCTCTGGATTTCTTTGATGTCTAGTGTTATGTCCTCCTTTTTGCTTCTCATTTTGTTAATCCTAATATTTTCTCTCCATCATTTAGTCAGTTTGGGTAAGTTTGGGTTTGTCTATCTTGTTGATTTTCTCAAAGAATAAATTCTTTGTTTCATTGATTCTTTTTGTATTGTTCACTTTGTTTCTATTTCATTGATTTCAGGCCCCAGTTTATAATTTCTTGTAGTCTACTCCTCTTGGGTGTACTTCTTTTTGTTCTAGAGCTCTCAGGTGAGCTGTTCAGTTGTTATGAGATTTCCCCAATTTTAGGCAGGCACACACTTGCCTCTCAGCACCACTTTACTGTGTCCTATAAGTTTGTGTATGCTGCACATTCATTTTCATTGCTTTCTGCAAAGTTTTAGTATCTTTCAATTATTTCTTATTTTGACCCATTTTTCATTCATTACAGAGATGCTAAGTTTCCATGATCTTGTAAGCTTTCTGTTGTTTCTGTTATTGTTGATATCCAGGTTTAGTCCATGGTGGTGTGATAAGGTGATTTCAATTTGCTTCAATCTGTTGAGATTTGCTTTGTGTCCATGAATGTGGTCCACTTTGGAGAAAGATGCATGAATGCTAATTTTTAAAAAGTATATTCTTTCGTATTCGGTGTAGTGTTCCATAAATATCTCTTAGATCCATTGGTTTATTGTGTCTGTTAGCTCCAATGCTTCTCTGTTCACTTTTTTGTTTGGATGAGCTGCAGGAGCTCCTTCCGCTCCTTCAGCCAATAGCCTTTAAGATACCAGCCCACTGGGGCGTGGTTTCATTCATTTTAAAAAGTGGTGGCAGCCCTCTGCTCTCTCTCTTGCTTCTGGCTTCCGTTCTGACTGCTAGACTCTCTGTTTCCTGTTTGCTACGAGAGGACTGTGGTGTAGGATGGTGTTCTGTAAGTATTTCCCCTCCAATAAATAACGCCTTTTAATCCAAACTGGTGTGGGATTGTTTTGCGGCTTTATCTGGCGCCTCAACGTTTGGTTTTAGAACCACCCCCCACTCCCCCCATTCCCTGGCTAGGCTGCCTGCCGCAGGCTTGTTGTCTTGGCACAAGCCCTCTCAGCCACGTCCTGTGCGTGGAGTCAGCAGCTAAAAACTCCACGCCTCCAGGGATCCAGCCTCCCGGGATCCATGCTGCCCGCCTGGTTTGCTGAGCGGTTTTTAAATCCCCCTTACAGCCTAGGGTTTAGGCAGCGTGAGACAGGTTGCTGAACTCTGAAAATTCCCTGGGGCAAAAACTCCTTGGGACATTCCAGCAGCTCAAATAGAATCACTGTTTGAAATCCCAGCAGCGGCTTTTGTAGCTTTGGATGCAGCATAGGAAGGGTTGACCAGCAGCTGTGTCTCAACCCCTCCATCGGGTGGGAGCTGCGATCCCCAGTGGAGCTGCAGGTGGGTGCCTGGGGCTAGCCGCGCTGTTTGCTAGCCACCGAAAGTTTCTGGGTTTCTGTTCCCTGTACCCGGACTTTGGATTTCTTGTTCTGTGTATGGAATTGATTTCACTACGTTTAACTTCTTGAGACTCATTTCCCCCCCAGTTTCTTAACAATTATTAGGGTGGATTTTACCTCAGGATCTATCCTAATACCTTTCCATTGATTCCAGTCACGACTCGGAAACAGGGCCATCTGCTGGTTAACAGGAAAAATGGCAGGTTTTGTTATTAATGGGACTCTAGCCACGATTTTTACTGCCACTATGGAAGAAATCACACGAGGCCTCTAAGACCTTGGAGGTACCTCAATTTACTGGTTATAAGGTCTCAGTTTTCTTCTCCATATTATATCATTATGGAGGTATATGGCATTAATTGATAGGATTAATACCATGATAGGCAAAATTGACTCCTTATCTAAGGGTACTAGGAACTTGCCTGAAAGGGTCCAGGCTCTTGAATTTGACTTTCAGAAGTTATCACAGAGTTTTGATAAGGTAACAGACAGAATATACCTCCAGGGTGTAACTTACACGACATCCGGGGGCAATTCAAGGAGGAGATGTTATCTTTGAAAGGAAACATTAAAGCCTTGGAATCACAGGTGCAGAATGGGAACCAGAAAATTGATGCCGTAGGAAAATCACTAGAAACCTTTGCAGGTCAGGAGATTCAGGCCTTACGTGAGACAGTGATTAAGAGATTTGAAATGATTGAGGAAATCATCGGAGTTGATGAAGAGGGTGAGAACATACAAGGGCAGGATACAATACCACCACCAGCTGTCAGAACTGGTTTACCCAGGGTTTTAGCGACATACCCTGTAATTTACACTGACAAAGCATCAACTTCTAAAGGCTCAAAGGGAGCCAAAGAAGGTAGATGGATGCCGAGAGGACTGAATGAACTGAAGGAAATTAAGCACACTGTTGTTACTTATGCCTTGCACTCTAAATTTGTAAAGGAAATAATAAGGACTTGGGCTTCTAATGTCAGGGCTATTCCCCATGGTTTCTCCCAGTTATCATTAGTGGTGTTAGAAGATGTACCTTCCTTGATGTTTGGAGCTTATTTCAGAGAAGAATCCAAACATATGGAACAGCAAGGAAGGGCAAAAGGTGTGGAAGTTTCCCAGGATCAAATTCTTGGTGTAGGAGCTTATGCTGATCCACAGGTCCACGCTCTTTAAGATGAAGTATTGTCCCTATGCCACAAAGCAGCCTTGAATGCCTGGGATAGAATACCAGAACCAAGAAAAAAGATAGAGTCATATACTAGTGTTAGGCAGGGACAGGGAGAACCCTATACTGACTTTTTGCAAAGATTAAGGCTCTGACCATAGGAGTAACAGACCCAGAAGCTAGACGACTAATTCTTGAATCTCTGGCTTTTGAAAATGCAAACAGATAATTGGGCCTTTAAGGTCTAGATCAGTACCTATGGATGAATGGATCTAGCATACTATATATTTTCAGACCTTTCACTACGATGACGAATCTTGGGTACAAGAAGAGATTTCCAAAGCGATGAGGGGACATCAACCTGCCAAATGTTTTAATTGTGGTAAATTAGGACACCTGAAAAGGGACTGCAGGCAAGGAATTTCTAGGAATAACACTTCATCTGGGAATGCCAAGAATAGGAAACCTCGGCCTTCAGGTATATGTAGGAGGTGTCATAAAGAATGACATTGGACCAATGAATGCAGATCAACAACAGACAGACAAGGCAACCCAATACCATCAGGAAACTCTTTGAGGGGCCTCTCGCATGCCCCCAAGCCAAAAATGGCCCAGTAGTTCCCAGTAACCGTGGAGGACATGTCAGACCAGGAAAATTAAAAACACTAGAACCTTCTGTGTTCTTATGCAAGATCATAAGTTTCTAAATGATGGCTCAAATTTGGAGGATAAGTCAGATGTTCAAATAGGAAATAAAAAGATTTAAAGAGGAGATTCTGTTAATTACCTAGGTTACAGAATAGGTTTACAGAAAATTAAAACACAAAAGGCACAAATTAGGAGAGACCAGTTACGGACTCTTAATGACTTTCAAAGATTGTTAGGAGACATTTCCAGTCTATGACTGGCTGTTGGGATAACACCTGATCTAATAATTCATTTAAACAAAACCTAAGATGGTGACAAAGATTTGAATAGTGCCAGAGAATTAACAGCTGAAGCAGAAAAGGAACTGACAATGGTTGAGGAAAAATTACAGGAGGCACATGTGGATAGGGTGAATCCAAATCTTAGTTGTATTCTAGTCATATTGCCTTCCAGAATTTCTCCTACAGGAATTTTAATGCAGAAGGAAGATATTATTTTAGAATGGATCTTTTGTACCACACAAACCAGGTAAAAAATTAAAAACTTAATGTGGAAAAGGTCTCTGAATTAATTATAAAAAGTAAACTGAGACTTCGTCAACTAGCAGGTATAGAAATTATAGTGCCTTTCACTACTGATGAAATAAAAAGGTTATGGGAAGACAATGAACCATGGCACAGGGCTTGTGCTAAAGTTTTGGGAGAAATTAATAGCAACTATCCCAAAAGCAGTAGACTTAACCTTATAAAGAGAACTCCTTGGATTCTTCCTCGAATTGTACGTGATGCTCCAATAACTGGAGCCCATATATTTTATACTGATGCTAATAAATCAGGGAAGGCAGGTTACAAATCAGATGAATTGAGTAAGGTGGAACAAAGCCCTTATAACTCTGTCCAGAAGGCAGAATTATACGCCATTCTTATGGTGCTAAGGGATTTTAAAGAGCCTTTTAATATAGTTACTGATTCACAATATGCAGAAAGAATTATCTTGCATATTGAAACCACTGAATTCATACCAGATGATACAGAATTGACTTCATTGTTTATCCAGGTACAAAACATAATCAGGAATAGGCTTTGTCCTATGTACATAACACACATCTGATCCCATATGGGTCTGCCAGGTCCTCTAGCACAAGATAATGCAGAAATTGATCAATTATTGATTGGAAGTGTGTTACAGGCCTCAGAATTCCATAAAAACATCACGTCAATAGCAAAGGTTTAAAGAAAGAGTTTCCCATTACATGGCAAAAAGCTAAAGAGATCATAAAGAGATGCCCTACTTGCTCTTTATATAACCAAACACCGCTCCCTGCAGGAACCAACCTGAAGGGTACTCAAAGGAATGAAATCTGACAGATGGATGTGTTCCACTTTGCAGAATTTGGCAAATTAAAATATGTACATCACACCATTGACACTTATTCAGGTTTTCAATGGGAAACTGCTTTAAGCTCAGAAAAAGCTGATTCAGTAATCACACATTTATTAGAAGTTATGGCCCTCATGGGTATACCTGCACAAATAAAAACAGATAATGGGGGGCTGGAGAGATGGCTCAGTGGTTAAGAGCACTGGTTGCTCTTCCAGAGGTCCTGAGTTCAATTCCCAGCAACCACATGGTGGCTCTCAACCATCTGTAATAAGATCTGGTGCCTTCTTCTGGCATGTGTATACATAATAAATAAATTAATTTAAAAAAACCCAGATAATTGTCCTGCTTATGTCTCTAGGAAAATGAAACGGGATTTTGATTATTATTATATTAAGCATGTTACAGGTTTATCTCACAATCCTACAGGTCAAGCAGTTATTGAAAGATCAAATCAAACTATAAAGGATATGTTAAATAAACAGAAAGTGGTGGAAAATGCCCGCAGAAATAGATTACATAATGCCTTATTAACCTTGAATTTTCTTAACGCTAATGAGAAAGGGACAATAGCAGCAGAAAGACATTGGATAATGGAAAAATCTGCTGAACTAAATCAACTGGTTTATTTCAAGGATGTGCTGACCTCTCAATGGAAGCCAGGAGATGTGCTACGTTGGGGAAGGGGTTTTGCTTTTTTTTTTTTCCACAGGAGAAGGAAAATTGTGGGTACTGTCAAAATTAATAAAGGTTCGGTTTGAAGAGGAGAAACCTCTTGGAAAGGAGTAATGACAACTCATCCACAATGATGATAATCATACAGGTGGTAAGAAAAACTTATAGGATGGGGGCAGGGTTCTGTTCTTATCCCCGCAGGAAAACACTCATCTTTGAAAAATTCAAGGGACCCTGGATGTTTGAATACTGACAGATGGAAAAATAACTCCCCGTAGAGATCATCAAGAAAACGGAATAGGTTCTGTAAGTATAAAAATCAAAGCTATACGTTTACATTTCTAAATTTATAGAGCTGGTTTTGGAGTTGGACTCTGACTCAGTCCCTCTCTAATTCCAAGCCCGTTGTTAAGAGAAAAACCCAGAGTTTCTGGAGTTTCTGTCTCATGTCAAGAGCCATGATATGGGACAGAAAGCAAAACGAATTTAGAAAACATCTTTGCTTTTCTTCATGTCTATCATACCTTTCATTGAATATATGTATAATTAATGTTTAAGTTTTCCACAATGAATAATGAATTTTCCTGCAGTAATCTCTGAAGTTTCCAGGAAGAAGATGGGGCCCCATAACAACAACTCCACCTGGTTGATATGACGTCATGATTCTGATAGCGCTACTACAAGACCTGTTTCAAATACCAGCTGCACAAGACGGTTCCAACTTGGTTAGCTGAAATGGTGCACATCTTTTACAACATTCTGGCCAGACCTCCACAAAATACTACTTGCAATTTTACCAGACATTGATCTTGAAATTTAACCATCATTTTACTTTCACAGGATCCCCTAGAAAGAACGTTGCCCCCATGACAGCTGGAAGTAATTCTAGAGGACGACGTCCCCTCTCCCAGCACAGTTCGTCCTCGGGTTTTGGGACATCATTTAAGGGCTGATTATAATTAGTACACGGTTAAGGGTTGGGGGAGGAATTTTATAAGCTCAGGGATCTTTTTGAGAAAAAAAGGGAAAGGGAATGATGGGATAATAGATTGGTATTTGAGAGTTATTGTTTATAGACAATTACATTGGATACAAAGTCAAATTATATTGAATATTGTATGCATGCATGCTTCTACCTTTGTTTAAAACATTTTTTATGTATTGATATATATATTTACCATATTGCAGTGTATACTTGTGCATTGTTTACATTTGGAGGTCATTGTCCTCATTTATTGCACAGTTGTTTATTGTCTTAGTCTTTAAGTTAGATAGGTGTTAAGAATTATAGATTAGGTGCCCGCCCAGCCAGGTGGTTTAGGAGCTGAGTGCAAGGTCCCTTTCATCTCCTGCTGCAGGGGCTTCTTTGTTCCGCATGACCCTGCTTCTCCCAAGTCTACCCTATTATCTGCAAGGTCTTTGGCCCAGGACTTCCTGCTCCTGCACAGAGGAGATCCATCCAGAGGGGTGAGTATGTGCCCGCCTGGCTGGATGGTCCAGAAGCCGAGTGCAGGGCCCCTCCAGCTCCTGCTGTGGCAGCTTCTTTGTTCCACAGGGCCCTGCTCCTGCACTGGGGGGTTCCATCCAGAGGGTTGGTGTGTGCCAGCCCAGCCAGGCGGTTCGGGAGCTGAGTGCAGGGCCCCTCCAGCTCCTGCTGCAGGGGCTTCTTTGTTCCACATGACCCTGCTTCCCCAAAGCCTACCCTATTATCTGCGAGGTCCTTGGCTTGGGACGACTTCCAGCTCCTGCACAGAGGGGATCCATTCAGAGGGGTAAGTGTGTGCCCACCTGGTGGGATGGTCCAGGAACCGAGTGCAGGGCCCCTCCAGCTCCTGCTGCAGGGGCTTCTTTGTTCCACATGACCCTTTTTCCCCCAAACCTGCCCTATTGTCTGTGGGGTCTTTGGCCCAGGAGGACTTCCTGCTCCTGCACAGAGGAGATCCACCCAGAGGGGTAGGTGTGTGCCCGCCTGGCAGGCTGGTCCACAGGGGCTTCTTTATTCCACATGACCCTGCTCCTGTACTGAGGAGATCCATCCAGAGAGGGATCCATCAGCACAGCCAGCTCCAATGTTGAGGGGTCCCCAGAGAGGGCAGACCAAGAAAATCCCCCAAGTACACAATCAGTCACAGCAAAGATAGGACCAAGATGCCAAGACTCTCCTGTGTAGCATGAGGGCAGGCTTGTCGGGGTTTATGTCCTGTCCGGTCCTCTGCAGCCGTTTAGCCCCAAAGAAAATCACACAGAGGTTTCCATAAGATTATAAACTGATTGGCCCATTAGCTCAGGCTAAGTATTAGTTCTTATAAATTATATTAATTATATATTATCTTATAAATTATCCTTATCTATGTTAGCCACATGGCTCAGTACTTTTCTCAGCTGGGCAGGTCACATCCTGCTTCTTCGGTGGTCTGGGAAGGAGTGTTGAGAGAGCTTCCTGCTTCCCAGAATTCTCCAATTCTCCTTGTTCTGCCTCTACTTCCTGTCTGGTTGTCCCACATATACATCCTGGCTAATGGCCAATCAGCGTTTATTTAAATCATGATCGACAGAATACAGACAATTCTCCCGCACCACTCCTGGCTGCATTTGAAGGAAAAGATGGGCAGGCGCCAATGCAAGAATTCCTCCAACAACCTGAAAAGCAACATGACAACACCAGAATCCAGTGAACATGCAACAGGAAGACTTGAACACCCTATTCCAGAAAAAGTAGAACAAAATCGACTTTAAATGTAGCATTATGAAAATAATAGAGGCCCTTAAATAGGATGTGAAAAACTCCTTTAAAGAAATGGATAAGAAGACTGACAAAAAGTTAGAAGAAATGAATAAATCTCTCAAAGATACCCAAGGAAACCAAGAAAAAGCAATCAAACAGGTAATGGAAATAGTTCAAGTCTTGAAGACCAAAATGGAGGCAATGAAGAAAACACAAACTGAGGAATGGCTGGATATGAAAAACCTGGGTAAACGATGTAGACCAGGCTGGCCTCGAACTCAGAAATCCACCTGTCTCTGTCTCCCAAGTGCTGAGATTAAAGGCATGTGTCACCACCACCCGGCTTAATGGATATCCTTTTGAAAATTAACTTTTATCTATAATTTCTATCAATGAGTACATTATATTTTTAAATTCATTATGCTTTTTTGATAATCAGCCTTCATTTATTTTTTATTTGTATGTCTGTATGGCAGTGGGACCTGCCTGTTCAATGAGGTAACATCAGCCACAAGCACCATGTTTACTCTCATTGCAGAGTTTAGGGAGGATGTGGACATGAAAAGTAAAAACGGGTGGCATCCGGACTATGGCAGGACAGGGAGATGGCAAACACAATAAAAGTTATTGACAAAAATACAAAGAAAGCACATTACATTCATCCACAGAAATGTGGCAATCAGCCTTGGCCAGCAAGTGGCCCTGGTCCAGTACCAGGAGATCCATCCAGAGGGGTAAGTGTATCCCCACCCGGCCACCCAGATGCCCCAGGAAGGGAGTACAGGCACCCTCCAATCCCCTAAACTTTCTGGCCATTCAGCGACAAATCCAACAAATTCTTAACACAAAACATCCAGGAAATCTGGGACACCATGAAAAGACCAAACCTAAGAATAATAGGGGTAGAAGAAGGAGAAGAATTATAGCTCAAAGACCCAGAAAATATATTCAACAAAATTATAGAAGAAAACTTTCCCAACCTAAAGAAGGATATTCCTATGAAGGTACAAGAAGCATACAGAACACCAAATAGACTGGATTAAAAAAATCCCCTCGCCATATAATAACCATGTTGGTTCTTTTCATGTCAACTGTAATGACCCCTGGGCCTTTATGCCACTATTTTTTTTTTTGGATTTTTGAGACAGGGTTTCTCTGTGGCTTTGGAGCCTGTCCTGGAACTAGCTCTTGTAGACCAGGCTAGCCTCAAACTCACAGAGATCTGCCTGCCTCTGCCTCCCGTGTGCTGGGATTAAAGGCATCAGCCACCACCGCCCAGCAGAATGTCCCTTTGATAGACAATTCAAAGTATCTTTTTCTTTTTTTAAATTATTTTTTAAAAATATTTTTATGGTTTATTAAACCTTATTTTATGTGCATTGGTGTGAAGGTGTCAGATCCCCTGCAACTGGATCTTCAGACAGTTGTGAGCTGCCATGTGGGTGCTGGGAATTGAACCCGGGTCGTCTGGAAGAGCAGACCACTTAACCACTTAACCACTTAACCACTAAGAGATGGCTCTTAACCACTGAGCCATCTCTCCAGCCCCCCTTTATGCCACTATTATTTACTTTCAGCATTATTGCATAAATTTTTCATATGGTGTTAAAAGCATGTTTGATTTTTAGTTGTGATCTTCAGAGCCTAGTTTATTTTTTCCTTAAATGTTAAATGATGACTGCATAGTATATTCCTGGGACTGGGAGCATGGACAAAATACAAGTTATTTTCATGATTTGGGTTTTGCTATTGTTTGGAAAACCTCTACCCTTCTTCAGAGATGGGCAGTTCAGATGTTTCTTTTCTTATACATTCAAATATGCAATTTTTTCAGATCAGAGGAACAGAATTACCTTTAAGTGTGCTCTAACTTTAGGTTTATTAGGAATTGGCACTTTCTTAGAACAGATGGTACTTTCAGACTTATTGTGCATTTTACTGATTTTCTTCTTTAAATCTTGCCTGAGGAGTTTGTTAAGGTATGTGTATTGAACAGCACTCATCTGGGCCTACTCCTCTTCCTCACTCTTTTTTGCAAAGAGATGTTCTGATGGTGGGTATTCTCTGTCATATTCATTTCTTACTTCTTGTTTTTGGAACATATTCTGCTGATGAGAAGATGGAAGATAAATCTGATTTGTTTTTTCTTAGCGTTTTTTTTTTTATTTAGGGTGCTTGTCTTTTAAAATGACTATAACTTTTTAAGATAAAAGTTATAGACACAGAAAAAGCAGAAAGTAATTGGTAATTAACAGTAAAATGTATCTGTATCTATGCTCAGCTACCCACAAATTATTAGGGTATCATTATGAGCTGAAATAATTTTCCTTAAATAAGAGCCTATGAAACATTCAGTGTTTCAGTGATATTTACCAGACACTATTTACTATCATGGAGAAAAATGATAACAGAGCATATTATTAGTGAGACATGCACTAGGGAGCAGTAAAGGGCAATGTCTTCATGTCCTTCTGTGAACTCTGAGGCACCCAAAGAACTTGTAAGGCACAGCTCAATCACTACATGAGAGAATGATAGCTTTAATTACAAAATGTATATGGTCTCTAGAAGGAATATTTGCAAGATACACTGAATATAACTAAAAATGTGTGTGTGTGTGTGTGTACATAACCTACATTTACACAGCTATCTGATTTTTGACAAAGAGACCAACAACACACCTTGTAAAGACAGTATCTTGAACAAATGGTACTGCTCAAATAAGGAAGTTACATGTGGAAGAATAAAACTTGGTTCTTATCATTTCACCTTGAACAAAACTCAAACCTATACTTATGAAGGACCTTAATATAAGTTCTGGGCCAGGCAGTGGTGGTACACCCTTTTAATCCCAGCACTTGGGAGGTTGAGGCAGGAGGATCTCAGTGAGTTTGAGACAGCCTGGTCTGCAAAGGGAGCTTCAGAAAAGCCAGGAATGTTACACAAAAAATAAACATAAAAAATAAACTTAAATAATTAAGTAGAACATCTGGTATCCTGAATTTGGTAGAAATAAAAGAATAGGGAATACACTTGCATTTATGGGCACTGGAAAGGATTTTTTGAACAAGACCCTGATAGTACAAGCATTAAGACCAACGATTGAGAAATGGGAACACATGAAACAGAAAGGTTTCTGTATAGCAAAAGAAACCATAATTGGTAAAAAGAGGCAACCTACAGAATGTGAAAATCTTTACCAGCTCTCCATCTGACAGAAGGCTGCTGTCTAGAATGTAAAAAGAACTAACAGGAGTCTGGGACTTTTAAAGGATTAATCCTGAGCCAGGTCCTCTGCAGTTCTGGGCGTACCTGGGCCTGGGAAATCCGAGGCAGTAGACTGGAGCCAGAGAACTTTGCAGGACCAACTCCAAGGCAGGGACCTCTGCAGGAGTGGATCCAGACCAGGATTTACAGAAACAGGTCAAAGTCAGTAACCTAGGCCAAAGTAGGCCTGAGGCAAGGAACTCCACCTTGGGCCAGAGCAGGATTGAGGAAACAAATTCCACAGGAGTGGGACTGAACCAGCTACCTAGGACAGAGTGGGCCTGAGGAAGCATGTGTCATGGGAGCAGAAGCCAGGATCCAACCCAGTCCCAGGACACTGGCAGACTAGGATTGAGCCAGTGACCTGGTCCAGAGACAGAGAACTCCACCAGAACAGGTACAGGAGAGTAACCGCTGAGCAAGTGAGCCAGAGCCAGAGACCGCTGAGGATCCAGACATGAATCTTGGACCTTCAAGGGAGTAGACCTAAGCCAGGACCCCTGTGGGTCTGGAAATGAGTCTAGGACCTTCCAGGAACTAAGCCTGATCCAGGACCTCTGCCAGTCTGGGTGTGAATCTGGGAACACTGAGGGAGTAGGTAGGAACCCACTCTGTGGGGCCAGGCATGAGTCTGGGACCTCAGAGGGAGTAGGCCTGAGCCAGAACCTCTGTGGGTCCGGGCATTAGTCTGAGACATCAAAGGGAATAGGCAGGAACCTGGAATCTTTGTGGGTCCAAGCGTAAGTCTGAGACCTCTGAGGGAGTAAGCCAGAGCCAGGTCCTCAGCGGTTCTGGGCACACCCAAGCCTGGGAACTCTGAGGTAGGAGACTGGAGCCAGAGACCTTTGCTGGATCAACTCCAAGCCAGGGACTTCTGCAGGAGGGGATCCAGACGAGGATTTACAGAAACAGGTCAAAGCCAGTAACCTAGGCCAATGTAGTCCTGAGACAGCAAACTCCAAGGGTACGGAGCAAAGCACAGGAGCTCTGAACTATCTCCAGGAACACGGAATAACCAATGGGGTAATTAGAATTGTGGCAGTGACTGTACCATGAGAAACAACCATGTGAGCTGTGGATTCACTGGCCCCTAGGAGATTAATCAACAGAATCTCAGATAGCCCCAACCACACCTATTAGAGAAAAAGATGAGTAGAAAAGAACAATGCAACACCACAAAGAGCAACACAACACCAGTAAAACCTAAAGACCCTATAAAAGCAAGACCTGAACAACCTAATGTAGATGAAGCACAAGAAAATAACCTAAAAAGAACATCAAGAGAATGTTTGAAACACGTAGAGAGGAAATAGGAAATTCCCTTAAAGAAATGGAGGAAAAGACAAACAAAAAATCGGAAGACATAAGCAAATCCCTTAAAGAAAATCAAGAAAAAGAAATAAAAACATATGAAAGAAACTATTCAAGACTTGAAAATTGAAATAGAGACAATAAAGAAAACACAAGCTGAGGAATTATAAAAACAGAAATCATGAGAAAATGATCAGGAACCACAAATGCAAGCATGAACAGCAGAATACAAGAGATGGAAGAGAGAATATCAAGCACTAAAGATACAACAGAGGAAATAGACTCATCAGTTAAAGAAAACATTAAATCTAACAAAATCTTAACCCAAAATATCCAGGAAATATGAGAAACCATGAAAAGTTCAAATCTAAGAATAATAGGTATAGAAGAAGGAGAAGAAGTTCAACTCAAAAGTACAGAAAATATATTTAACAAAATCATACAAGAAAACTTTCCCAACCTAAATAAAGGTATGCCTATGAAGATCCAAGAAGCTTACAGAACAACAAATAGACTGGATCCAAAAAAAAGTCCTCTCACCACATAATAATCAAAACACGAGACATACAGATTAAAGAAAGAATATTAAAGCTGCAAAGTAAAAAGGCCAAGTAACATACAAAGGCAGACTTATCAGAATTACACCTGACTTCTCATTGGAGACAATGAAAGTCAGATGGTCGTGGTCAAGCGTTATGTAGACATTAATAGACCATGGATGCCAGCCCAGACTACTATACACAGCAAAACTTTCAATCGCCATAGAAGGACAAAACAAGATATTCCATGACCAAATCTGATTTAACCAACACCTAGCCACAAACCCAGCCCTACACAAAATACTAGAAGGAAATCTCTGACCCCAGAAAGTTGGCTACACCAACAAAAACAAAGACAATTCATGGTCTAATAACAGCAAATCCCAAAGAAAGGAGGAAAAAAATACACAAATTAACATCATCAACAATGAAAACTAAATTAACAGGAGATAGCAATCACTGGTCATTAATATTCCCCAATGTAAATGGACTCAACTCACCTATAAAAAGGCACAGGTTAACATATTGGATACGAAAACAGCATCCATCCTTCTTCTGCATATAGAAAAACATCTCAACCACAAAGACAGACATCGTCTCAGAGTAAAGGCTTGGGGAAAAAATATACCAATCAAATGGACATAAGAAACAAGCGGGTGTAGCTACCCTATTACCTAACAAAATAGAATTCAAGCTAAAATCAATCTAAAGAGACATAGAAGGTCATTTCATATTACTCACAGGAAAAATCGATTAAGAGGAAGTCTCACACTTAACATCTATGCCCCAAATATAAAGACACCTTCATATGTAAAAGAAAGACTTCTAAAGCTTAAGTCATACATTAAACCCCACACACTAATAGTGGGAGACTTCAACACTCCCCTCTCACCACTGGACAGGCCAGTCAGACAAAAAATGAACAGAAAAATAAGAGAACTAACAGATGTTATGACTCAAATGAACTGAACAAACACCTATAGAATATTCCATCCAAATAGAAAAGAATATACCTTCTTCTCAGCACCTCATGGAACCTTCTCAAAAATTGACTACATACTCGGTAACAAAACAAACCTCAACAAATAAAAAAATGGAATAACTCAATGTATCTTATCAGATCACCATGGTTTAAAACTAGTAGTCAACGGCAATACTAATTCCAGAAAACCCATAACCACATGGAAATTAAACAATGCTTACCTGAATCATCAGTGGGTCAAGGAAGAAATAAAGGGAGAAATTAAAAACTTCCTAAAATTAAATGAAAATGACCATACAACATACCCAAACTTATGGGACAAAATGAAAGCAGTGTTAAGAGGACAGTTCATAGCACTAAATCCCTATATAAAGAAGGTGGGGAAATCCCATACAAGTGAATTAACAGAACATTTGAAATTTTTTTTTTTTTTGGTTTTTCGAGACAGGGTTTCTCTGTAGCTTTGGAGCCTGTCCTGGAACTAGCTCTTGTAGACCAGGCTGGCCTCGAACTCACAGAGATCTGCCTGCCTCTGCCTCCTGAGTGCTGGGATTAAAGGCGTGCGCCACCACCGCCCAGTGAACATTTTAATTTTTAGAACAAAAAGAAGCAAACTCACCTAAGAGAACTAGATGGCCGGAAATAATCAAATTGAGAGCTGAAATCAACAAAATAGAAACAAAGAAAACAATACAAAGAATCAATGAGACAAAGAGTTGGTTCTTAGAGAAAATCAACAAAATAGACCAACTTTTATCCAAACTAACCAAAAGGTAGAGAGAGAATATCCAAATTAACAAAATCAGAAATGAAAAGGGGTAGTTAACAAAAGACATGGATGAAATACAGAGAATCATCAGGACATATTTTGAAAACCTGCACTACACAAAATTGGAAAACTTACAGGAAATGGACAACTTTCTGGATAAATATCACTTACCAAAATTAAATCCAGACCATACAAGCAAATTAAACAGATTTATAACTGCTGAAGAAATAGAAACAGTCATCAAAAATCTCCCAATTAAAAAAAGCCCAGGACCAGATGGTTTCAGCTCACAATTCTATAAGACTTTCAAAGAAGGAGTAATACCAATACTCCTCAAATTATTCCACAAATAGAAACAGAAGGAACACTGCCAATCTCTTTTTCTGAGGCTACAACCGCCCTGGTTTTAGAAAGAGAATTACAGACCAATCTCACTCGTGAACATTGATGCAAAAATACTCAACAAAATACTGGCAAATCGAGTTCAAGAACACATCAGAACCATCATCTACCATGATCAAGTCAGCTTCATCCCAGAGATGCAGGGATGATTCAACATACAAAAGTCTGTCTACATAATCCACCATATAAATAAATTGAAAAAATAAAAACCAAATGATCATCTCATTAGATGCCACATAAGCTTTTGACAAAATACAACATCCTTTCATGATAAAGGTCTTGGAGAGAGCAGGGATACAAGGAACATACCTAAACATAATAAAGACAATATACAGTAAGCCAACAGCCAACATCAAACTAAATGGAGAGAAACTCCCAGTGATTCCACTGAAATCAGGAACAAGACAAGGTTGTCCACTCTCCCCCTATCTATTCAATATAGTTCTTGAGGTCCTAGCTAGAGCAGTAAGACACCAAAGGAGATCAAGGGGATACGAATTGGAAAAGAAGAAGTCAAACTCTCACTGTTTATGATAGTTTACATAAGAGATTCTAAAAATTCAACCAAGGAATTTCTACAACTCAAAAACACTTTCAGTAATGTAGCAGGATACAAGATTAATTTTAAAAAATCAGTAGCCCTCTTGTACACAGATGATAAAAGGGCTGGTAATGAAATCAGAGAAACAACACCTTTCACAATAGCCACAAATAGTATAAAATATTCAGAGTAACTCTAACCAAATAAGTGGGAGACTTGTATGACAAGAATTTTAAATCGTTGAAGAAAGAAATTAAAGAAGACACAAGAAAGTGGAAAGATCTCCCATGCTCTTGGGTAGGCAGAATTAATATAATAAAAATGGCAATCTTACTAAAAGCAATCTACAGATTCAATGCAATGCCCATCAAAATCCCAGCAAAATTCTTCACAGATCTCGAAAGAATGGTATTCAAATTCATATGGAAAAGCAAAACACCCAGGATAGCCAAAACAATCCTGTACAATAAAAGAACTTCTGGAGGCATCACAATCTCTGACTTCAAGCTCTACTACAGAGCTACAGTACTGAAAAGAGCCCGGTATTGGTGGACATGTGGACCAATGGAACTGAATAGAAGATGAGGATATTAATCCACACTCCTTCAAACATCTGTTTTTGACAAAGAATCAAAAAGTATCAAATGGATCAAAGACCTCAGCATAAAGTAGGCTACACTGAACCTTATAGAAAAGAGTAGGAAGTACACTTGAACACATTGGCACAGGAGACCACTTCCTAAATATAACCACAGCAGCACAGACAATGAGAGAAACAATTGATAAATGGGACCTCCTGAAAAGTTTTCTCCTTCTGCCAAGTGGGTCCCAGAGACTGGACCCAGGTCCTGCTGGCAAGTGCCTTCACCCACTGAGCCACATCCTGGTCCCTGATAAAGGATTTTTGATGAGTTTCTGTAAAGCAAAGGACAGTCCTCTGATGTCCACGTGCACATGTGCACACACAAGCTATGGCACGTGGATTCCCCCACCATCCATCAATCAATGCAATAATTAAAGAAAAACTTTAAAAAAGAGAAAAACTGTAAAATTATACGTAACAAAACAGTTATCAAGCAAGAATTACAGTTACCATATTTATATCTACTTTATTTTTTATCATAACTAAGGAAAACTATAATTATAGCTATCTATTCTTCAACTCCATCAAAGACTCTAGAAGGATATAATATTACCTAAGTAAACAAGAACTAAGCAACTTCCAAAACTCTAGAAATGACAGAGACATCTTGCTGCCTGGACAGTCACCCAAAGTTCCTTTGTACCATTGGGGCATCCATCTTCAGCCTACAGGCCCATAGTATCCAGCAGACATTTCCATGAAGCAGGAAATTTCAAAGACAGTTCAGTCACTTTCTTTTGTGTCCTGGAGAATGTCTCGCAGACTCTTTAATGAAACAGGAACCCTGAAGGATCATCTCACCTTTAGGCAAGTTCAGCAGTCCTCTTTCTGCGGGTTCTTTGTGTCCAGTTTATGCAACAGTCCAGGCAAGAGCAGTTTCTTGCCTAAATGGCTAACAAACTCCATAAGGAGCCTCTTCGATGCCCATCATCCTCTTGAAGTAGCTTGGTGATGCCAGGAGTAGACATGTCTCATTGTCATGAAAAGTCCTAAGTTATTAAAACATTTTAAATGCCATGTTATGAGTTTTTGAAAGATATGAAGAATGCCTATTTGAAATATATCTATGCACATCTAGAATATCTAACTAACATGACTACAAACTTAACTATTATAGAGATTATCTATTAACCTATATTTCTTAATTATACATTACATTTTTAAATGAACTACACAATCACAATACCTTAATCAAGATCAGAAATACATATACATATAACAAAATTGACCTTAAGTTTATATCAATAAAGCAAAATCCATATCAATGCAAATTATTCATATCTATATTATTTCCCCCTTTAAATGTAAAACAACACTTTTAAACAATATTTGCCTGCACACTTTATACTGATGCAAATAAATCTGGGAAGGCAGGTTACAAATCAGACAAATTGAGTAAGGTGGAACAAAGCCCTTATAATTCTGTCCAGAAGGCAGAATTATATGCTGTTCTTATGGTGCTAAGGAATTTTAAAGAACCTCTTAATATAGTTACTGACTCACAATATGCAGAAAGAGTTATCTTGCATATTGAAACCGCTGAATTTATACCAGATGATACAGCACTGTCTTCATTGTTTATCCAGGTGCAAGACATGATCAGGAATAGGCTTTGCCCTATGTACATAACACACATCCCATCCCATATGGGTCTGCCAGGTCCTCTAGCCCAAGGTAATGCAGAAATTGATCAATTATTGATTGGAAGTGTGCTGCAGACCTCTGAATTTCATAAAAAACATCACGTCAATAGCAAAGGTTTAAAGAAAGAGATTTCTATAACATGGCAACAATCTAAGGAGATTATAAAGAGATGCCCTACTTGCTCTTTCTATTACCAAACACCACTACCTGCAGGGACTAACCCAAAGGGTACTCAAAGGAATGAAATCTGGCAGATGGATGTGTTCCACTTTGCAGAATTTGGCAAATTAAAATATGTACACCACACCATTGACACTTATTCAGGCTTTCAAAGGGCAACTGCTTTAAGCTCAGAAAAAGCTGATTAAGTAATCACACATTTATTAGAAGTCATGGCCATCATGGGTATACCTGCACAAATAAAGACAGATAATTGTCCAACTTATGTCTCTAGGAAAATGAAACGGTTTTTTGCTTATTATAATATTAAGCATGTTACAGGTATACCACACAATCCTACAGGTCAGACAGTCATAGAAATATCAAATCGAACTATAAAAGATATGTTAAATAAACAGAAAGGGGTGGAAAATACCCCCAGAAATAGATTACATAATGCTTTATTAACCTTAAATTTTCTTAGCGCTATGAGAAAGGGACAATGGCAGCAGAAATACTTTGGATAATGGAAAAGTCTGCTGAATTAAATCAACCAGTTTATTTCAAGGATGTGCTGACCTCTCAATGGAAGCCAGGAGATGTGCTACATTGGGGAAGGGGTTTTGCTCTGTTTCCACAGAAGAAGAAAAATTGTGGATACCATCGAAATTAATAAAGGTTCAGTTTGAAGAGGAGAAACCTCTTGGAAAGGAGAAATGACAGCTCATCCACAATGGTGATAATCATACAGGTGGTAAGAAAAGCATATAGGATGGGGGCAGGGTTCTGTTCTTATCTCTGCAGGACAACACTCATCTTCAAAAAATTCAAGGGACCCTGGATGTTTGAATACTGACAGATGGAAACAATTTACAGCCCAATACGGATCAGCAAGAAAATTGAATAGGTTCCATAAGTGAAAATATTCAAAACATACTTTTAGATATATATGAATGTACTTATATTTATAAATATATAGCTGGTTTTGGAGTTGGACTCTGGCTTAGTCCCTCTCTAATTCCAAGCCTGTTGTTAAGAGAAAAACCCAGAGTTTATGGAGTTTCTGTCTCATGTCAAGAGCCATTATGGGACAGAAGAAAAACATAATTTATAAAACTTCTTTGCCTTTCTTCATATCTATTTTTGTCTTTGTCATACCTTTCATTGAATACATATGTATGTCTATATAAATAATGCTTAAGTTTTCCATAATAAACAATAAATTTTCCTGTAGTAATCTTTGAAGTTTCCATGAAGAAGATGGGGCCCCACAACAATAACTCCACCTGGTTAATATGACATCATGATGCTGATAGTGCTACTACAAGACCTGTTTTGAGTACCAGCTGCATGAGACAGTTCCAACTTGGTTAGCTAAAATGGTGCACATCTTTTACAACTTTCTGGCCAGACCTCCACAAAATACTCAGAGACTATTTACAGTTTTATCAGGCCAAATGTTAATCTTGGGATTTAACCATCATTTACTTTAACAGGATCCCCTAGAAAGAATGTCACCCCCATGACAGCTGGAAGCTATTTTAGAGGACGATGTCCCCTCTCCCAGCAAAGCTTGCCCTCAGACTTAGGGACATCATTTAGGGGTTGATTATAATTGGTTTACAGTTGAAGGATGGTGGAGGAATTTTATAGGCTTAGGGATATTTTTGAAAAAAAAAAAGAGGGATAATTGGATGATGGGATAATAGACTGGTATTGATTCTTGCATATTGATACAAAGTTAAATTATATTGAATATTGTATGCATGTATGCTTCTGCCCCTGATTATAACATTGTTTATGTATTGATATATATGTTTACCATATTGCAGTGTGCATTACTACCTCTGATCAACATACTTATACATTGTTTACATTTGAAGGTCATTGTCCTTATTTATTGCATAGTTATTTATTGTCTCAGTCTTTAAGTTAGATAGGTATTAAGAATTATAGATCAATAGTCATCTATGTCATATTTATAATTAGACTAATCAGGTTCTTTAGATACATAGATATTCAGTATAGATAGATAATCTTCAACCTCTTCAAAGAGCTGTAGAAAATGGCCTTTAATCTAATTTAGAGTTCTGTGGTAGTGAGACACAATCGCTCCTGGCAACACCAATCTATTCCCGAGAGAATGTTGAGCACCAAAGACACTCCACCTGGAGCCTTTCTTCTTGGCAGAACTGGTCTTTGGGCAAAGAAATGCCCATACCTCAATCACTGACAGAGATACAGAGTATCCGTAAATGGATAAAACAGGACTGTCATATCCTGCCAAGACAGGGTAAGATAGTTTTGAAAAGTTTCTTGCCTTTGAAAATGGTATGTCAGTTACATTAGGCCTTAGCCAAAGTTGGTTGCTTCAACATGCAAATGAGACTTTGGGTGATTGCCCAGGTAGTCAGTTGTCTCTGTCATTTGTTGCACATTTTGGAAGTTTCTTGATTGCACTTCCTGTTCACTCAAGTAATATTGTTTCCCTTCTCAGATCTTTGATGGAGTTGAAGAGTAGGTAACTGTAGTTACCTTCCTCATGATTTAGCTAAGCTTAATTTCAATACAATATTTAGACTCCTTGAAATAGAATGTTTAGAAAACTTTTGTTATGCGTTCCTTGCTTGATATTGTTTGTAATTTTATATTTGGTATCTGTTCCTATTGTATGTAGTTGTATTGGGTTTGGATCAATTTTGTTTAGACAAAAGGGGGAGATGATAGGGAAACTCTATCAACCAATCACATCTAATTAAGGTGTGGCTACCTGGGGTGGAGGAGGAAAAACTGGGAGAATTAAGATGTGCGCCCTCTCTGTGTGGTGCCCGCCGGACATATAGGAAGTCGGACTCTTATAGTGTGAGTTTTCCCCTTATAACCATTAAAGTATAGTTATTATTCTTGAGCTGGCCTAGTTATTCATTGTACTGACCAAATTCCTTACACTGAAATGGTGTAGGAGGTCCTTCTGTTTGTGTGTTGCTTTCATTGGTTAAATAAAGAAACTGCCTTGGCCTTTTGATAGGGCAGGACCTAGCTAGGTGGGGAAAAGAGAACGGAATGCTGGGAAGAAGGGAAGTGTGGCAGCCGCCGTGTTTCTCCTGCCCAAGACAGTCACTGGTTAGACTCATGCCGGTAAGCCACAGTCAAGTGGCGATACACATTAATGGAGATGGGTTAAAATAATATGTGAGAGTTAGCCAATATGGGGCTGGAGATAGTGGGCCAGGCAGTAATTTAATTAATACAATTTGTGTGTTTATTTCGGGTGTAAGCTAGCCGGTTGGGACAGAACAAGGGGCCCTGTGCCAGGTGTCTGGGAGCCGCGAATGCGGCCCGCCCGCTCCTTTTACTACATAGAAACAAAAAGAATATTGTCAAGTTTATTTTGTGAGGCAACAATCACCCGGATACCTAGATCCCACAAAGATTATGGACGTCAGCATTTAGAGAGAAATTAAAACATCTTTTATATCAATCATAGAAAACTATAGCAGTAAAATGACAAGATTGGTGATTTCTTGATATGGATTGCATGAAGGCCTCCTATTGCATATTCCTCAGAGAATATTCATGAATAGACAATTAGCACTTACTTCTACTTTTTGAATATTTCAAGTACAAGAAAAAGACATCAAATTATTGAATCTAAATCCATAAAT
This sequence comes from Ondatra zibethicus, assembly GCA_004026605.1. Taxonomy (NCBI): domain Eukaryota; kingdom Metazoa; phylum Chordata; class Mammalia; order Rodentia; family Cricetidae; genus Ondatra; species Ondatra zibethicus. The sequence goes on from PVIU01017605.1 coordinate 32,700, forward strand.
TAAACTACTATGCACAATGGACGTGACCCTAGCTGACCACATTCAGACCAACAGAAAGTGATATGCTTACCAGTATCAGTGTCAAAGCCTGACTGTATCAAAGAAACAGCATGTTTCTGTGGTAGTAGCTGTGACTTAGCTCTGAACTAATTGTGTCCATAGAATACTCAGTAAGTGTTTTCAATTTGTAAAGAAACAATCTTCTCCAAATACTGACCTAAAATTATTCAGTTAACACAATCCCAGAGAACCTAGACAACAATGAGGACCCTAAGACAGGGATACATGGATCTAATCTACATGGGAAGCAGAAAAAGACAAGATCTCCTGAGTAAATTGGGAGCGTAGGGACCATGGGAGAAGGTTGAAGGGGAAGAGAGAGAAAGGGAGGGGAGCAGAGAAAAATATATAGCTCAATAAAATCAATCAATTAAAAAATAAAATAAATTGTTCAGTTAAATTGAAATCTCTTTGGGATAAGGAAGCTAGGCTGTTCACATCTGGGAAAGATACTAATAAACTCTTTGGATCTAACTCTGGTCCCTGTCTTACTTGTAGTATAAAGTATGATCTTGATCAGCTTCCACTGCTTCTCATGAACAGAACAATGGGCATAATAGTTATGTACCCTAAAGTGGATCTCTTAGTGAGAGATAAGCAGAGAAGGAGCAGGGCAACAGTCTTTGTGTATGGTTTTTTTCTTAATTTTACCAAGATAACAGTCACTAAAATAAAAAATACCAACATTTTTAGATAGTATCTTTTCAGATCTGAAATTTCTGCTCTGTGCAGGAAATACACAATCTTTAAAAGGTTTAGTCGTACCATCTCTGATCTGTTCAGACGCAGATTTTTGAAATACAGACATCAGTGGCACAGACAATAAGAGCAACAATGAATAAATGGGACCTCCTGAAACTGAGAAGCTTCTGTAAAGCAAAGGACACAGTCATTAAGACAAAAGGCATCCTACTGAATGGGAGAAGATCTTCACCAACCCCACATCAGACAAAGGTCTGATCTCCAAAATGTATAAAGAACTCAAGAAACTAGACATTAAAATTCCAATTAACCCAATTAAAAAATGGGGTACTGATCTGAATAGAGAATTCTCAACAGAAGAAGTTCAAATGGCCAAAAGATACTTAAGGTCATGTTCAACTTCCTTAGCGATCAGAGAAATGCAAATCAAAACAACTTTGAGATACCATCTTACACCTGTCAGAGTGGCTAAAATAAAAAATACCAATGATTCCCTATGATGGAGAGGATGTGGAGTAAGGGGAACACTCATCCATTGCTGGTGGGAATGCAAACTTATGCAACCACTTTGGAAGTCAGTGTGGCAGTTTCTCAGGAATTTGGGAATCAACCTACCTCAGGATCCAGCAATACCACTCTTGGGAATATACCCAAGAGTTGCCCAATCATACTACAAAGCATTTGTTCAACTATGTTCATAGCAGCATTATTTGTAATAGCCAGAAACTAGAAACAACCTAGGTGCCCCTCAATGGAAGAATGGATCAAGAAAGTGTGGAATATATACACATTAGAGTACTACTCAGCGGTAAAAAAACAATGACATCTTGAATTTTGCATGCAAATGGATGGAAATAGAAAACACTATTCTGAGTGAGATAACCCAGACCCAAAAAGATGAATATGGTATGTACTCACTCATTAGTGGACTCTAGCCATAAACAAAGGACATTAAGCCTATAGTTCAAAAGCCTAGAGAAGCCAAATAGCAAGGTGAACCCAAAGAAAAACATATAGATCCTCCTGGAAATTGGAAGCAAACAAAATCATCAGGCAAAAGTTGGAAGCACGGGGGTGGGGATAGAGATGAGGGAAGGGGAGAGGGGGAAAGAGAAGGGAAAAAATCAAAACAACTTTGAGATACCATCTTACACCTGTCAGAATGGCTAAAATCAAAAACACCAATGATAGCCTATGCTGGAGAGGATGTGGAGTAAGCGGAACACTCATCCATTGCTGGTGGGAATGCAAACTTGTGCAACCTCTTTGGAAATCAGTGTGGCGGTTTCTCAGGAAATTGGGAATCAACCTACCTCAGGATCCAGCAATACCACTCTTGGGAATATATCCAAGAGATTCCCAATCATTCTAGAAAAGCATGTGTGCAACTATGTTCATAGCAGGATTATTTGTAATAGCCAGAACCTGGAAACAACCTATGTGCCCCTCAATGGAAGAATGGATCAAGAAAGTGTGGAATATATACACATTAGAATACTACTCAGCGGTAAAAAAACAATGACATCCTTAAATTTGCATGCAAATGGATGGAAATAGAAAACACTATCCTTAGTGAGATATCCCAACCCCAAAAAGATGATTATGGTATGTACTCACTCATTAGTGGACCCTAGCCATGAAGTAAGAACATTAAGCTTATAGCTCACAAGCCTAGAGAAGCCAAATAGCAAGGTGGACCCAAAGAAACACATAAATAGATCCTCCTGGAAATTGGAAGCAAACAAGATCAATGGGCAAAAGTTGGGAGCACAAGGGTGGGAGTAAGGTTGAGGTTGGGGAAAGGGGAGAGGGGGAAGGAGAAGGGAGAAGGGAAGGACTGGGGAGAGCTTGGGGGAGTGGGAGGGTGGAGATGGAGGAAGGGCAGATATTGGAGCAGGGAAGAAGATATTTACATTAAGGGGGCCATTTTAGGATTGGCAAGAGACTTGGCCCTAGAGGGGATCCCAGGTGTTCACGGGGATGTCCCTGGCTAAGTCCTTGGGCAGCAGAGGAGAGGGTGCCTGAACTGGCCTTGTCCCACTATCACACTGATGAATATCTCGAATATCACCATAGAATATTCATCCGGCGATGGATGGAGATAGAGACCCACATGGACATCAGAGGAATGGACTGGGCTCCCAAGGTCCAGTTGAAGAGCAGAACGAGGGAGAAGATGAGCAAGGAAGTCAGGACCTCGAGGGGTTGGTCCACCCACTGAGACAGTGTGCCTGATCGAATGGGAGCTCATCAAATCCAGCTGGACCGTGACTGAACAAACATGTGATCAAACCGGACTTTCTCAATGTGGCTGACAATGGGGGTGGACTTCGAAGCCATCAGTAATGGCACTCGGAACTTCTGCATGTATTGGCTTTTTGAGACCCTAGTCTACTTGTATGCACACCTGGCTAGGCCACGATGGAGCGGGATTGAGCAGGGTACCCTGCCCTCTCTTAAGGATGCAGGGGGAGGGAGGAGGGTTAGTGGGGGAGCGGGAGGGGAATGGGAGAAGGGAGGGAAGTGTAAATTTTTGAATGGAAAAATAAAAAAAAAGAAATGCAGACATCATCTGCTCCAGAGATAAAGCTTCACTGTGAAATATTTTTAGAGTAATAATTAAAATTAACATGAAAATTTCTTTTTGATTTTCTAATATATCTTACATTAGGCATTTACAAAAACATTAATTTGTGCTTCAATGGTTAACTATGATTAGTGAATGGTTTCCTTACAACTTTTTTTCATGTCAAAGACAGGGGAATAATTTACACCCTGATTAAAACAACAATACACTTTTGTGTTGTTCAGTCTCTATAAGTTTGTGTATATTCCATGCATTGCTAAGAAGAATGTATATTCTGAAGTATTTGGATAGTATGTTCTGTAGATGTCAGTTAGGTCTATTTGATGGTATGTTATTTAACTCAGATGTCTCTGTCTTTGAGAAATGAATTATCATCACAAGATTTAAGAAAAAATTATAAAATTCCCTAAAATTGATGAATGTAAAATGCTTGATCTTTGGTATACAGTTAGCGCTATATTCAAAAAGAAATCAATAGCTATTAGTACCTATATTAAAACAGTAAGAAACATCTCAAATAACTTAATGATGCATATTAGAGCCACAGAAAAACAGGAACATAGCAAAGCCAAATTAATAGATAGAACTGAACGTGAAGGCAGAAATTAAAGAACACACAAACACACACAGACACACACAAGAAAGATTATGGAAGTTCTTCCACACACTTTGTTCTGAGGACTGAAGTAACTGATGGCTTTGTGTTTGTGTGCTCAATCCACTCAATGCTCCTATTTCATTCTTCTTCCCATAGGCCTAGAGCACTATGGTCCCTTCAGTATTAAGAAACATTTTAGGGGCCATGGAACTCTGAAACTCAGCTTGCTCCAGTACTGAGGGGACCTAAGAGGTAGAAGAAGAGACACAAGGCTGGATGCCCCACTCTTTAGGACCTCCCCTGTGGGACAAAACCCAGGGGCCCTTCCTCAACTCCCTCGGCTTTTCTAGCCAGCCAGCAGTGAGTTTCTGGCAGCTAGGTTCCCCCCAAACCCAAACCCATCCACTGGACCCCCCAAGCTACTAACCACACCCCGCCTAAGAGCTGAGAGCTTGCTATAATACTGAGCGGATCAAGAGCATGCTACAACACTTAGGGGATTAAGACAGGGCACCAAGAGAGCAAATCAGAAGAGAAGCCCAAGAGAGCAGGTGTATAGAGACCTCAGAGGCTTTCTGAGACAGACATTGACAGTACAGGGCAGACCAAGCAAAACTCCCAAATACTCAGACAGCCACAGCAAGGATTGGACCAAGAAGCAAAGACACTGCTGGCCTCATTTGAAGGAAGAAATGGGTAGGTGCCAATGCAAGAATTCCTCCACAATGTAAAAATCAACATGGTAACACCAGAACCCAGTGGACACACAACAGGAAGACTTGATCAGCCTAACCCAGAAGAAGTAGAAGAAAATGACTTTAAACTTAACTTTATGAAAATGATGGTGGCCTTTAAAGAGGAAGTGAAAAACTCCCTTAAAGAAATGGAAGAGAAGACAAACAAAAATTTGAAGAAATTAATAAATCACTCAGAGAAATCCAAGAAAACCAGGAAATGTTTTAGGCATTTCATTGAGTGTCATGCTCTCTCCCGAGAGGTTGTTTGGAAGAAGATGAAACTGATCTCTACCTCTAAGCACTGAAGAGGCAGCACTCTCAGAGGCACCATGTTTTGGTGCTTTAAAGCTGCTTTTTGATAGCCTATTCACAGATTTGTGATGAAACTGTCGCATGGCTATTTTAATGCTCTGCAAACAGGTCTGTATAGTGCTGAGTCTTTATAGAACACTGGGGAGCAACACTGTCCCCTCAGCTCCACTCCATCTGAACTACAGCTTGCGGCTCCAAAGGTCAGGGCTTGTAGTTGGTAAGCTCTGGAAGAACCAATTCATTTTGTAACCTTCCACATACCTTGATTTCCACCACTGTTGTGGAACTCTTTGTGAGAGCTGTTTACCTATGTGCAGAATCATGTCCATAAGCCCATTCTAAGGAAACTTCAGCAAAGTCTGGGAGGGTCTTAAACCTGGCCTTGTAATTCACACCCTTGCCAGCAGATAACTCGACCCAGACATATTACTGACCTGAACTAATGACCTGAAAACTAATATTTTAAATAAATGTGTATGATGTGTATGCAGTGCACTTGCATGCATGTGTGATTTCAAGTACATACATGCATGCCAGGGTGCAAGTGTGGCTAGGTCTCTTGTTTTGAAAACAAATGCTCAACTAGCTATTCAGTAAACTTGGGGGGATTCTCTGTATCCTTCCCATCTCACTCGAAGCTCCCAAGATTACAGATGCACACAAGACCATCAGGCCTCCTGTGAATTCTGGGCATCCAAACTCCCACTATCACTCATGCATGGCAAGCACTTTACCTACTGAACCATCTCTCTAGCCATGTATTCATAACAGTCTTTTATACTATAACTGGGTGTAATCAGTAATTTCAAAATCGTGTGCTCTACAAATAATCACTCAACCTGTGATTAAAGAAGAAATAAAGATGGTGATATTGACTTACACAGAGGGAAGCACAGTGCCAGTTTCCAAAGTTTATATTCTCCAGATACTCAGTGTATTTTCAAACTCATACACTCTTACCTGATTGAAGTCTTCCGTTTAGTTCTTCCCTTCACTACTAAAGAGAAAGACAAAATGTGCTATAAACAACTGTAGAAAATATGACTATTAAATGCCAAGGCTAAAGTTTTTTTAACCACATATACTTTGACACCAATTCTAGATAGTCTTCATGTGAATATTGATTTATATACAACAAATATATGAAGAACTCTTCATTTCCATTCCTTTTATATTTCAAAGGCAAAGAGAAGTTAGTACTTTTAATAAATTGTTGTACAAATACCTATGACCCTAAATACTATCAGACAGAGAAGGTGGCATCTTAACCTGAATCAGTATCCCAAACCGACAAGTTACAGAGATTGGAATTTTGTCTTTGTTCCAAGAAAGGCTTATTGGGTATTCTTAGCATTGCCCATGACTCAGCAAGAGGATTTGTACCACTACCAAATGGAACTGTGGCTCATTGGTAAAGCCTAGGTATATCATGTGGGGGCTTTCAGCCAGTCCTCATCACAATCAATGCAAAGAATAACAAAATTCACAGTAACATGATACAAGAACCTCACATGTGTTACCATAATACCAACTCTTTTCACGTTACCTCTTAAGGGAAGAAGATCATTTGGATTCACTACCTAGTGTGGTTGCTCATGTCAAGTTAGGTACAAAAATCTCTGTGATGACAGCTGCTCAAAGGACAAACTCTACAGTGTTCCTCCCACTGTCACAGAGTCTCTCTAGACTCTGTAGAGATGCAGCTAATACTTTGGAATACAGAATGATGTCACTTGTCCAACTCTCCTCATCATGCACAAAATTTTCTGAAGTTTGTGATTTGTAATGTGTAAGCCATGTTTTATCATACCCTGATGTCCTTAACAAACACTAAAGGGAAAACATTCTAAGGGTAGAGTTCATAAGAAGGATGCATGCCAGAATGTGCACACTCCCCTAGGTTCAATGCCCAGAACTTCAAAAGTTCAAAACCAAAGAGAAACAAAGAAAGAAAGAACACATAGGGGCTGAATAGTCTTCCTCTAAAGCCAATCACACTTACTAATAAGACATGACATTGTCATTCAACAATTGGAGATAATTAAACATAACCTTTTTTTCTCTATTTTTTAAAAAAAACTACCTTTTCTCAATTTACATACCAATCCCACTTCCCACTCCCTCTCTTCCTCCTGCTCCCTCCACCTCCACCCTCTTCCTATGCCTGCATCAACTCCTCATATGTAAGCCTTCCCACCTGGAGTCAACAAAGTCTAACACATTGCTTTGAGGCAGGATCAAGGCCCTCCCCTCTATATCTAGGCTGAACAAGGTATCCCCCCCAAAAATGGGTTCTAAAACCCCAGTTCAAGCAGTAGGGTAAATTCTGGTCTTAATGCCAGTGGCCCAACAGTCAAACCCAACCATACAACTGTCACCCACATTCAGAGGGCTTAGTTTGGACCTATGCTGTTTCCCTCGCTGTCATGCCAGAGTTGATGAGCTCCCATTAGCTCAGGTAGCTTTTTCAATGGGTATGCCCATCATGGATTGACAGCTTTGCTTATTGTAAACATTGCTTCATTTTTGGTTTCTTGGTCACCAAATCCTGAATAATCACACAAAAACTATATTAATTCCAACACTGTTTGGCCGTTCTTGCTCTGACTTCTTATTAACTAACTCTTACAATTTAAATTTACCCATTTCTTTTTGTTTTCTATTGAGCTATATATTTTTCTCCACTCCTCTCCCTTCATCCTCCCTCTGCTTTTACCCTATCCTGTGATCCCCATTCTCTCAATTTACTCAGAACATCTTGACTTTTTCTACTTTCCATGTAAATTAGACCGATGTGTTTCTCTTGGGGTCCTCTTTGTTGTCTAGGTTTTCTGGAATTGGGAACGGTAGACTGTTTTTTATTTGTTTTATGTCTAAAAGACACTTATGAGGGAACAAATATTATGTTTGTTACCTCACTCAGGATGTATTTTTCTATTTCCAAACATTTGCATGCAAATTTCAAGATCTCTTTGTTTTTTACTGTTGAGTAGTATTCCATTGTATATATGTAACACATCTCCTTTTTTTCATATTCTTTTATTTTTCATTCAAAAATTTACACTTCCTCCCCTTCTCCCAGTCCCCTCCTGCTCCCCCACTACCCCTCCTCCCTTTCCCTCTTCCTTAAGAGAAGGCGGGGTACCCTGCCCTGTGGGAAGCCCAAAGCCCTTCCCGCTCCATCCTGGCCTAGGAAGGTATGCAACCATATAGAGTAGGTTCCCAAAAAGTCAATACATGCAGAAGAGATAGGTCCCAGTGCCATTATCATTGGCTTCTCAGTCAGCCCCCATTGGCAGCCACATTCAGAGATTTCAGTTTGCTCATATGCTCATTCAGTCCCGGTCCAGCTGGATTTGGTGAGCTCCCATTAGATCAGGCACACTGTCTCAGTTGGTGGACCAGCCCTTCGCGGTCCTTACTTCCTTGCTCATCTTCTGCTCTTCTACCGGACCTTGGGAGATCAGTCCATTGCTCTGATGTGAATGTGGGTCTCTGTCTCTATCTCCATCCATCGGACGAAATTTCTATGGTGATGATCAAGATATTCATCAGTGTGACTATGGGACAAGGCTAGTTCCGGCACCCTCTCCACTGCTGCCCAAGTACCTAGGTGGGGACATCCCCATGGACACCTGGGATTCCCTCTAGAGCCAAGTCTCTTGCCAATCCTAAAATGACTCCCTTAATGTAGATATCTTATTCCCTTCTCCAATATCC
>PVIU01017606.1:0-41407 GCA_004026605.1 Ondatra zibethicus
AAGGCCCTCTCGCCTCCATCCAGGCCTAGGAAGGTGTGAATCCAAACTGACTAGGATCCCAAAAAGCCAGTACATGCAGTAGAATCAAATCCCAGTGCCATTATCATTGGCTTCTCAGTCAGTCCCCATTGTCAGTCATATTCAGAGAGTCTGTTTCGATCACATGCTCGTTCAGTCCCAGTCCAGCTGGCCTTGGTGACCTCCCACTAGATCAGGCACACCATCTCAATGGGTGGACGAATCCCTTGCGGTTCTGAATTCTGTGTTCATCTTCTCCCTCCTTCTGCTCTTCAACTGGGCCTTGGGAGCTCAGTCCAGTGTTCCAACGTGGGTCTCTGTCTCTATCTCCATCCGTTGCCGGATGAAGGTTCTTCTGCTCTTCGACTGGACCTTGGGAGCTCAATCCATTGCTGTGGTGTGAATGTGGGCCTCTGTCTCTATCTCCATCCATCGGACGAAATTTCTATGGATGTGATCAAGATATTCATCAGTGTGACTATGGGACAATGATAGTTCCGGCACCCTCTCCTCTGCTGCCCAAGGACCTAGCTGGGGACATCCCTGTGGACACCTGGGATCTCCTCTAGAGCCAAGTATCTTGCCAGTCCTAAAATGACTCCAATGATGTAGATCTCTTATTCCCTTCTCCAACATCCACCTTTCCTCCATCTCCACCCTCCCACTCCCCCAATCTCTCCCCAATCCTTCCCTTCTCCTTTCTTCTTCCCCCCTCTCCCCTCCCCCCGCCCCCCCCCGCTCATCCTTTTTTTTTTTTTTTATTCTTTGAGATAGGGTTTCTCACCAAACCTTAAACTCGTATGTTTAGCTGGTTGGACAATGAACTCGAACGATCCTCCTGTCTCTGTGTTCCTTCTGGTCAAGGCTGGGATTACGGGCTCATGACATCCTGAGATGTTTATTTTTTTAAATGACTTTTGGGGACTTGAACTCAGATCCTTTTGCCTGCATGGGAAGCATATAACTCCCTGAGTCATCTCCCTAGACCAGAAACATTTTAGGTATTCACCAGGTATACACGTAAAGTGACAGATAAAAATTTACTAATATTGAATAAAGATAAAGGTGAAGTCTAATTACATCAGTGGACTATATGACATTTTTAGCTGCTTTGGGGCAAAATTTCTGAGAAGCTGTGGGGATGAAGAATATTTCCTTCAAAGAATTGTGGGTCCATTTTGTCAGACTTCTGGCTTAGCACTGAGTAAAAGCATTCCCTACAGCTTCGTTTTGCTCTTTTATTCATTCATTCATATCAGAAACAACATAGAGAATCTGTGAGGCACAAAGTATTTTTATGGGTTGGAGTTCTTTATGAACAGCAAGAATACATAAATGAATTGTCTCATAAAGTCCCACAGATAATTCAGGCAGGAAAATAATATATTATGTCCATAGAGTTTGGAGCAAGATATTAACCCCTGTTCTGAAGTTTATTAATTGTATGACTGTATGCAAGTTACTTAGATTGGCTATGTTCCATTTTCCTTCTCTAAAAAGTGAGGTTCAAACTAGTGCCTGTTTTCTAAGGTTGTTATGAGGACCAGTGGTTATCACAGCAAACAATTCAGAGAAGCAGCATCTTGAGCTCTCTGCAAGATCCAATGTCAGTCGTTCAGAGTGAATACCCAGAAGGTGAGATGCTGTATCATCTGATAATTCTATTGTTAAGTTTGTTAATTTGCGGACCCTCCATACTGTAAAATGGATACACTATTTTACACCTCTGATAACAGTATGCAGGAGAGCCAGATTCCCTGTTTCCTTACGTACACTTGGCTTTAGTTTTGTTAATAACCATTATAGTTTGATTTATCTTGATGAGGACAGGTGGCATTGAATATTTTTAATACTTTTTTATTTTTAAGATTAAATATAATTATATTATTTCCCCCTTTCCTTTACTCCCTCCAAACCCTCTCATATACCCCAGTGATATTCTCAAGGTCTTAGGTTTCATGACTTAATCAATCACCAAGATTATTCCTCTTATTAGTAGTGTATTGGAGGTAAGTTACAACAAGTAAACTTTTGAATAACTTATAACCTAAAACATGTAACATAGTTTCAGTCCATTTATAAAAATTGTATTATTGGTATTTAGATTTTCTTTTGTTGTTGTTATTGTGCTAATATACATTTAGATATTAATCTTTTATCAGGCATCTTATTTAAAAATATTTTCTCCTATTCCACAGATTATCTTTTTACCCTATTGTTTGTTTCCTTGGCTGTGTAGAGATTTTATTTTAATCAGGTCTACTTATTTGCTGTGTAAAGATTTTTATGTAGAATTTAATGTTTTTGTTTTTCTCTCTTTGCTTCTAATGTTATACCCATGATATATCATTTCTTTGATCGTAGTGATGAAGCTTTCCTTTATATTCTTCTTTGAATTTTATACTTGATGTATTAACTTTAACTTTTAATCTATATAGAGTTTATTGCTGTGTACAGGGTAATGGCCTACTTTAATTCTTTTATTGTGTTGTGTGACTATCCATTTCCCCCAGCACCAGATATCTTAAGAGACTGCCTGTATATGCTTAGTTTCCTTAATCAAGATGAGCTGAATCTATATGTGTAGTAGGTGTATTTCTGAGCACTCTATTTTGTTGTATTCACCATATGCCAGTCTTGATGCCAGCATGAAACTTGATTTCTATTGCTGTATAATATTTGAATTTAGAAGAGTGGTGCTTTCAGAGTGGTTTTTTGGTATTGATTTGACTATCATAATATATTGGTCATTTCATGGTATAGTAATAATATATCAGTTGTAAGTTTGTAGAATTGACTTTGAAGGTCACTTTGTGCATTTTATAATATATAATATTTAGACTCCCTGTTTATAAACAAGGTATATCTTTCCAGTAGATGTGTTTTTGTAACTTTTTCTAGTCAATGTTTTTGTGTTTTCTAATATATGATCTTTCACTTTAGTTAATTACTAACCTTTTTTCTTTTTGATACTAGTTTTGTGCTTTTTAAAATGGGAATATTTTTCATATTTCCTTTTCAGAGAGTTTATTATTAATACATAGAAATGCAACATATTTTTGCTCATTGATTTTGTGTCCTGAAACTGCTAAATATTAGATCCAACAGCTTTTTTTTTTCTTTCTGGAATCCTTTAAGATCTTCTCTAAATAAGATCTTGCTCTCTACAAACAGGGCAGTTTTACTTTTATTTCTAAGTTAATTTTGTTTGTTTCTTTATTTTTTTTTAACTACTCTGGCTGTTGAAGAGGAATGGTAAGAGTAGAAATTTTGGAAAAGTTTTTCATTTCTCACCAGTGAAAACTGATCTTGGATTTTCATATGTGGAATATATTTTTTGAGATACTTTTCTTCTCTTGTTTGTTGTTTATCCAAATTATTGAAATTAGGACCTTGCATGAGATATCAGCACTCCTTAATTCCACTGTAGTACTGTTGACAATAGCCACAGAATGGGACAGCCTAAATATCCAGCTGATGAATGGATCAAGAAAATGTGATACATATATATGGTAGAATATTATACAGTATTTAAAAATTAGAAAATTCTCTTATCTGAGGCAACATGGATGAAAACTGAGACTGTTATGTTAAAGTACGATAGCCAGTCACAGAAAGACAAACAGAACATGACTGTACTTACATGAGCTATCTAAAATAGCCAAATCACTTGAATTGACAAGCTGAGTGGTAGTTTGCTTACTTGGATAGAAGGGGAAATGGGGACTTATTAATACATGGGTATAAAGTTTAAATTATGTAAAATAAAAAAGTACTAGAGATTTACTCTATAGCATTGTACCTGTGTAGTTATGACACTTAAAATTATCAAGCACTTAAAAATGCTTAAAGGATAGCATTCAAGTGGAATCTTCTTAGCAAAATAGGCTAAAATAAAATAATAAAATAGAATAAGTTCTCAATAAATGTTAGTTAAGATTAGTAATGTTAGATAAATCAGAATAAAGTTAATGCCATAATAATAGTAATAAATAAACAAATAATACAGTATTATAAAGGATGACCATGTTGTCATTATGCTTGCAAAGATCTTTTCAAATTGAAATATTTTTTAATTGTAAGGAGAAAATAAATTATGGGTTTTGTTACCAGTGGATAATCTCCCATTGCCTTCATTTACTTTTTTTTTCATTATTATCCCTTTATTGTATTTATAGCTTTTTCTACTTGTTAGATTTAGATTTTTCTGAAAGAGTAATTCCTTATTTTGGTAATGGGCTTAAGGCTCAATGTTCATTTTGTATAACTGGTGGTTAACTTTTCTGAGTAGTTTTGAACATTGCTTTGTAAACTCAGTTTTTCTTCATGGAATCATCGTTTTGTTGAGAGATGATAGAAGAATGGCTGAGAGGGCAGCGAGTGCTGTAAGTAGGGAAAAAGAGTAACAGTTTTAGGACCCCTGTAATGCCAGACATTTCTCTGCAAGAGAAATGCTAGCATTTTAAAGTTTGGATATTTGTAATAAGAACTTGACTGGGTTCTGATGGGGTTAACTAGAGCTAGTGGAGTGAGGATGTGGGGAAATCTTCCAATGAGTTCTTTTCACTTTGCCATCTCTTTTAAGGAATTGGTCATCTCTTAAAGTATTATCTGACCCAAAATACACAGTACAGAACGTTTGAATTACTAATAGCGTCCATGGAAATATTTTTGTTATTATATACCATTTCACTTCAGTTCGCTTGTGAATTTTATCTTATTCCTCTTAGAGTTAACAATGTAAGGAATATCATTTATTGAGTTGCCATTTGTGCTCATATCAAAACAGTATGATAAATATTATCTTACTATTCTTTAGAACAACCCCCCACACACACACCTGGGAGGACTCAGGGTAAATGAGATTAATCTCTGCAAGGCCACCTGTCTAGTCACAGTAGAGTTCACATGACCAGTGAGATTACTTTAAAAAGTGATTGATTAGTCTAACATAAACTCCATTCTGAGTGATTAAAGAAATCTTTCCCTTTTATTCTGTAAACAAAAATGGTGATTTTAACCAATGTGTTATTCTGTATGGCAATTAAATTTATCATCCAGTATGTCCAGTGTTTCTTACAGAAATGACCAACACCTATTCCTTCATAGTGCTTTAAACTCGAGAGTAACATGGAACCTCAACCTAAAAAGTAAAATAAATCAATTATAGTATCATTTCTTACCACAAATGGAGAACTCTGCAAAGTATAACCAATTAGAGATCTCCTGTCTAGTTAGTTTTAAGAATATTCATGCCTGGTTGTCGGTAGAGATAGAAAAGCCCAGTTCTCCCAAGTCCTGCTTTAAGGAAGCCTGGTTGCTGCCTTAGCTTCAAAAGAATACTTTCCTAAGTATTTCAAAATGTCCGGCTGGCTGCCCCAGCCATTCTCTTTGGAAGTCTCTTTGTCATCCTCATGGCATATCCCTCTGGCATGCATGACCAGCTGCAAGCTAAACCCTGTGGAATAAGAACTCTTTCATCCTTTTGTGTGATGTGTTTCGTTTTCAGAGTTTGGATGATCCTCTTCGACTGCAGCAGTAGCAGCAGGCATTGTTAATTTCAGTAGGCGGCCTGGATGCACAAGAATAGTCATCATAGAGAGACAGGCTCTCAGACCCATCCCTTCGTGCCATGGTGCTGTGTTAGATCACTTTCCCCTGCTGGATGAATGGCCAGAGAGAAGGGGAAGCAAACAGTACCCAAAGAAATCTAATTAAAAGTACTTGAATATTACTGATGTCCACCTATAGTTTTCTTAACTTCCTAACCTATGATTAATTTCTCTGACTGGTCGAAAGGGATAGTGTAAACATAATTATAAGTTCCCTATTTATTTGTAAACGCACCCACATTTTATAACATTTTATTATGGTAAAGTTGAATATAAGCATTTTTGATTATTCTCTCGGTCTCTTTGCTAATATCATCAAAGCCACTGCCCGGACTTGCTATGGCACACTGTTGAGCATCTCAACTTCATTCTCTTTTTACAGTTGGAATACATTAGTTCATCCTGTGGACTTTATTTTCTTTGACTTTCTAGTGGATCAAGTGCTTCTGCTTACATTGTTTTGTTCCTGATTATCAAGAAGTCTCTATTCCTGCTTGTTGGTGATACCACTATAATCAGGAAAGTAATTTAAGCTTTTTATTTCTGTCTTTGTGATTAAACCCGAGACCTCACACATGATATGCACATGTCCTATTAATGAGCTATACTCATAACCTAAAATTCAGGCTTGTATGTTTCAGTATTGTAACTTTTAAAATAACTCCCCCTTCCTCTAGTTCTGTGTGCAAAATATAAAGAAGGGTTTCTTGTACTAATAATTTTATGTACATTAGATGATTGATAGTTTTCATCTATATTATATATTTCTAATCATATATCTGTGAAGTAGAGACAGCTTCTCTGTCTGTCTGTCTTTTTGCTTTCTCTTTCTTCTGATAAGACTGTATAATTCAAGGAGGCAGAGTGACTTATCCTACATCAAATAAGTTCTAACTGGCTGCACCTGAAATTTAAATTCAGATGTTTTTCCTTATATAATGTTTGGATTCCTCCCGGGAGGTAGAATGTTTCTCTCTTGGAACCTAACTTCATTTATCAATGTTTAATGTGTGTATGAATATATGCTTCCTTACATATTATGTATTTGAGGTAGAATTTTGTGATTTTAGGTTTTAATTGGTGTAGTCTCCTAGAATTCCTAATTAAAGATAACAAGGATTTTGTTACCTTTATGTGTAGAATTTTTGATGTCACTATAGAAAAGTTACTACTATTAATTGTAAACATATATTTTAGAAATCACCTTTCAAATAGTAATATTTGCAATTGGAGGGTAATAAAAATACATGCAAAGTCCTCCGAGCCAACCCTTGTCTCTGAGCAGATACTTTGGAAAAAAGGTTTATTTTTATTTCTTTATTCACTGATATGCATATTCCAAGTGATTTATGTTTGTTTTAAAATTTCTTTATACCAGTTGAATGTGCAATTATAATTTAATTATGCTAAGTGAAATATGACAATAAAAATAAAAAGGTTGTTGATTTTGTGAAATTTAAGTTTTGGGAAATATTTTTAAAGGTGATTCACTGCAGTAAATTGTATTTTAAATAGGTGTAGACCAGGTAACTGAAAGATTGCCTGCAGTGTGGGTGGAATTGTTCTATAGTGTCTGGAGAATGATCTGTGGTAACCATACTTTACATTTTGAATGCATGTTGTTATTAAGTGCGTAGTAAGCCAAAGTAGAAATGTAAGTAGCAAGTGATAGGTAGCAAATTAGGCACGTAAACACCCAGCAGAGATGCATTGGAAGCTGAGGCAGCCAGGTAAAGTTATTGATAAAATTCTTGGCAGAGCAGTGTCTGGTGTGGGAGTTCCTTCTGTCTATGTGTTGCTTTTATTGGTTAATGAATTAAGAACTGCTATGAGCCTATGGTAGGGAAGAACAGAACTAGGTGGGAAAAGCTAGGCTGTATGCAGAGAGAAGCCATGGACCTGCCACCAGAGACAAACACTGGGAACTTTATCCAGTAAGCCACAGCCATGTGGCGATATACAGATTAATGGAGATGGGTTAAATTAATATGTAAGAGTTAGCCAATAAGAAGTTAGAGATAATGGGCTAAGCAGTGTTTTAATTAATACAGTTTCTATGTGATTATTTTGGGTAAAGCTAGCCAGTGGCTGGGAACCAACAAGTGACCTCCCTCCAACAAATTGGTGCCCACATGGCCAACTAAAATCCACTTAAAACCTGAAAGGTCTTGAAAAGGAATTCTAGACACAAAAATACAGAGTTTAACACAGCTTCTTGCTGTTTGCTGGGAGTGTGCATCAGCTCCTTTAAGAGAGATTTTCCTGACTCGGTGGTAGCAAAAGAAAAGTACCGGATCCTTTTGAAATGCTGGCCTTCTGAGCTACTCTGTCAGTGCGAACACTATTTCTTTCTCGGGAGGTCCGGCTATGGAGCATTTAAATGGGGTTTGAAAGCAGACTGTTGCAACTTGTTTAATGGCAACATAGACAAGCTGTGTGCCTGAAAATGGGCTCCGAGCATAGCTTGCGCTAAACAAACCTCTGCCCCACCACTGTGATCTGGGTGGAGCAAGCAGGAATTACCCCATTTCCCCCTAGCAATGGTGCAGCTTAAGTTTTTAAGAATCGCTTAGCATTTTAAGAAGTGCTCTAAGACAGTAAAGAATTACAGATACACAGTAGGACAGATTCAGACATAAAAGACCTCTAAATGGGTCACAGTGTTGGAAAAGTATACAAAGGCTTGGGAGAGAGAAGAAAAAGAGTATAGAGAGCTGGAAAAGAAATAGTTTTAAAAAAATAAAGCAAAGTCTTTAAAAGGAATAAAGAAAAATAAGCCACATTTAGAAGGAAAATTCACAGTGAGTCTGGATTATGTATATAATTGTGTTTTCTTTGAATTCTTTTAACTGTAAAGGAGCTAAGTACAGAGAGACATTTCATTGTATGGGCAGCTAAGCTAAATCAGCATGTATATTATACAGGCATCTTGACTTCAGAATTTGGGTCTAAGTATATGTTGCTTTGGAAAAGAGGTTCTTCTTTTGTCTCCACAGAGGTTGAGAACCTGTGGATTCATTCAAGGCTAATATGGTTTGATGGAATAAGACCCCATGAAAGGTTGCCTTGAACACCCCTCAAAAAATTAATTTGTCCAGTAAACAGCAGGAAGCAGTTTGGAGAAAAACTATGGCCATATTTCCAAACATGTTTAAAATGTTTCTTTACATGTAAAGGGGGATATGCTATAGAGATTTGCATTGGTATGGATCTTGGTTTATTGAAAAAAATTTAAGGTCAATTTTGTTATAGTGTTTAAATATATTTCTGATCTTGATTAAGGTATTATGTTTGTGCAATTCATTTAAAAATATAATGTATAATTAAGGAATATAGCTTAATAGATAGTCATCTGTAATAGTCAAGCTTGTAGTCATGTTAGTTAGGTTTTCTAGATATATAGAGATATATTTTAGTTAGATAGGTATTCTTCAAATCTTTCAGAGACCTTCAAAACATGGCATTTAAAATGTTTAAAAACTTAAGACTTTTCATGATAATGAGACATATATGCTCCTGGCAGCACCAAGCTACTTCAAGAGGAAGATGGGCATTGAAAAGGCTTCTTATGGAGTTGGTTAGATATTTGGGCAAGAAGCTGCTCTTGCCTGGACTGCTTAATGAACTGGACCTGCAGGATCTGCAGAGAAATGACTGCTGAACTTGCCTAAAGGTGAGATGATCCTTCGGGGTTCCGGCTTCATGAAAGAGTCTGTGAGACATTCTGCAGGATACAGAAGAAAGTGACTGACAAACTGCCAATATAAGTGAAATTTCCTGCTTAATGAAAAAGTCTGCTGGATACTATTGGCCTGTAGGCTGAAGATGGATGTGCCAATGTTACAGAAGAAGGGTGACTGTCCAGGCAGTGAGATGTCTCTGTCAATTCTAGAGTTTTGGAAGTTGCTTACAATGCATTTCCTGTTTACTTAGGTAATATCATATCCTTCTGGAGTCTTGATGGAACTGAAAAATTTATAGTTATTTAGTTTTCCTTAGTTATGATAAAAGATAAAGCAGGTATAAATATTGTAACTAATTCTTGCTTGATAACTGTTTTGTTATATATAATTTTACTATGTTAAAATTAAAGCCTTTTTGTTTAAACAGAAAAGGGAAAATGGTGTGGGAGGTCTTTCTGTCTATGTGTTGCTTTTATTGGTTAATGAATAAAGAACTGCTTTGAGCCTATGGCAGGGAAGAACAGAAATAGGTGGGGAAAGCTAGGCTGTATGCTAGGGGAAAGAGGGCCGAGTCAGAGAGAAACCGTGGAGCTGCAGCCAGAGACAGACACTGGGAACTTTATCTGGTAAGCCACAGCCACATGACAACACACAGATTAACGGAGATGGGTTAAATTAATTTGTAAGAGTTAGCCAATAAGAAGTTAGAGCTAATGGGCCAAGCAGTGTTCTAATTAATACAGTTTCTGTGTGATTATTTTAGGTCTAAGCTAGCCAGGCAGCTGGGAAACAACAAGCTACCTCCCTCCAACAAGTGTCCCCTTGTGTGAGGCTTCCACTGAAAATAACAAACAGAAACAGCTAATAAATAATATCAAGTCCTTTGCTCACAACATCCAGCAGAAACTAGCTGGGTAAGTTGAGGCAGTCAGCTGGATTTCCTTTTTTTCCATGTATAAGCTTCCCTTGCAGCTTCTTCTCACTTTGGTGCTTTTAATGATGGAATTAACAATAGTGACGTCTGTCTGAAGTGGCTTACCTTCTAGCTGTTTACAAGGACACAGTTTTTCACTTGGCCTGTTTTGTTGTTTTCTTGTCATGGGGTGCAAGCCAGTTGCTGACAGTGGTTTTGGAGGGTACTTTGGAAGAAATATGCTTGGATCTGAAGTTGGCTGTATGGGAATTAGTCCCATTCCATTTCCTGAACTAGCTTCTTACTGAGTTCAAGCAACACATGGCAGTTCCAGGGCAACTGCAGCTTACAAAGACGAATGTAAGAAATCTGTATTGATCTTCCATTTACCTTGCTTTTCAGGTTTCTTTAAGTTTGTACTGATATAAAATAAACCCAAACTGGAAATCTCCATGACTTTATTATAGTATAATTTAAGTGGGAAGAATAATTTAAGACTCCATAGAAGACCAAAAGTTAGTGATAGCCAT
Source organism: Ondatra zibethicus (assembly GCA_004026605.1). Lineage (NCBI taxonomy): Eukaryota > Metazoa > Chordata > Mammalia > Rodentia > Cricetidae > Ondatra > Ondatra zibethicus. The sequence continues at coordinate 10,757 of PVIU01017606.1, forward strand.
TTGTCTTATTACAAGGTTGATAAGTGGGCACAAAATTTTATATTTTAATTTTGTATAAAATTAAAACATTAACATTATTTTTAGACTACTTGTATTGCAGTGTTCCTGGGAATAAAAGAAATTTTACCTAGTTCCTGGGAATAAAAGAAATTTTACCTAGTTTGGTTGTTTGAATTAAAATGGTCCCCATAAGCCCATAGGGAGGAGCACTCTTAGTAGGTGTAGCCTTGTTGGAATAGGTGTGACTTTGTTGGAGGAAGTCTATCACTAGGAGTAGGCTTCGAAGTCTCAGATGCTCAAGCCAGGCCCAATGTCTCACCCTGTTCCTCTTTTTTGCTGACCGGAATAGAACTCAAAGCTACTTCCTAGGCACCATGTCTGCCTGCATGCCACCTAATAAGATTTTATTAATACACCTAATAAGGGTTTTTGTTTTTAGTATGTGAGAATTAATGAGATCTAAAGCATCCAGAATAATACCTGGCTCTTAGAAAAGTTAGTTGTCATCAGTCATCATTATCATCTGTTACTGAGACCATCTGCTTTAATATATACATTGAAGTTACAGACAGTATTCTTGGTCATTGATTCCTGTTATTAAACCACTTCAGCAACAAGACACAACTAGTTCTGCTTGGATTATCAGTGAAGCTTAACTGTTTTCTATAACCCATCTTATCCCCTCCCTGTTCAGTAGCTATGTACTCAGTCTACCTATTTGTTAAGTCTGGTATTTTATTGAAGACTCCATCCTTTTTCATATGAAATTTCTTTGCCCAACATGATATGCAGAACTCCTTACTAAGTACCTATAATGTAAAATATTATAGCTACAAATGAATAATATCACAAAATTTTAGTTTTCATGCTTAATATTTTCATAATTATATTACTGTCTTTCTTTTGATTTCTTTTGTTTGGAAGAAAAGAACAGAAAATATAATTGCTGTCTGATAGAGAAAATCCAGGGTTAGTAGAAACCCAACAGAGTTTTTGAAAAGATGTATTTATGTGCATGAGTGTTTTATTTGTATGTATGTATATTTACTACACATGTGTCTGGTACCATCTGAGGCCAGAAGATTGTGCCAGGTCCCCTGGAACTGAAGTTACTGATGTCTGTAAGAAATCACGTGGGTGCTGGGCACTGCCAAAACATCTTGAGCTCCCCTATAGATTTTTTTAGTTAAATTTTTGGCTGATTTTTAGTTCAATAAAATTATCAATATATAACCATAGGAGATCAAAATGAAGAAATATAAAGAAAGGCCTTGAAGTATTTTATGTATGACATACTATGATGGCAGAAATGAGGTGAGGTCCACTAATGATTTTTAATTAAGAAAATGCTTTTGTTATTTATAGTGAGACATATTTCATCAATTTATTATGGAAGAGGGATAAAAAGAGATGAGACTAGAATCTATGACTAAGAAGACAGAAATTACCAGGTTTAAACACGATGAGAACTTGAACTAAAGCCATGACTCCTAGGACCTTTAAGACCTTGTTGGAAGGTAGAGTGGATGAGAATGGGCACCACTGGCTGGAAGAGCAGGAATGGGATGTTACACAGGAAAGGGAAAGCTTAAGATGGTTTATCAAAGTGTTACTTAAGTTACCGAAGTGGTGTTATTTATAGAGAAAGAGACCATTTTAAAATAAGTTATAGGCCAGCCATAGGTCATGGAGTAGGGATGTGTTGTATATATGTGTAATGTGTATAATGTAGCTGTATTTGAAATATAAATTTATTTTGAGAAAACATCATTTGTCCCAGGGATTTATGAGACTGAAACTTAGGGTGTGTGCCATGCTAAAACAGTTGACTTGAGTTTTCTGGAAGAGTGTGGATTAGGAATTTTTGTTAAAAGAAGATGGTCAGAATCAGATATTTCTTCTTGTGTCATTCTTTCCCAGCTTTTTTAGTGGAAAATTTATTTTGTTTTCTAAAAGTTAGGATGGTGAATATAAACATTTTATTTAAACTTAGCCTGCGAATCTTGAGCAAGTAGTTACTTTAAGGACTTATTTAGATGAGCTTCAGCATAAGGCAGCAAATAAAATTCCAGGTATGCAAGTTGATATTTAAATAACTTTGCACAGATCACACATCCTGAGGATTTTCATTTTCTCATTTCTAAAATATGAACATCTGAGCTTGAGAGGTGACTTAGCTGTTAAAAGCTACAACCATAACCACAAATATCAAATATTCACATCAGATAATCTCAGAAGATTTTTTTACAGTGAAAGTTTTGATTTAACACCTTATCAATAGCTTAATTATATCTGTTGAATTAACTTTTTCAGAAACGTTTGCAGAAGTTTTCCAGGTAAACTTAGTGATTAAGCAATTATTTCCCTGTATTCCTTTATAGTAAGGGACTAAACATCTAAATAATAAAAGAAAACTGTCATCATAAGAAAGTGGAAACATCATATGAAAGAGATAGAAGATTTGGAAAATATAAAAGAAATTACTACAGTGAGAAAGCCGAGGGTATTGTATTAGTTAGAAGCAAGCCAGTTCCCACTCTAGAACTGAAGAATTGGAAGCACTATGTCTCATGAGTAGCAGAAGCTGAAAAAAATGTAATTAATAATAGAACATGGCAATTCCATGAAACATAATAGGATAATATAGGGAAGGATAATCAACGAATGAGCATGTAAAATATTTAAAATATACTTAAAGAATTGTTGACTTTTTTGAAAATGGAGTGAGAAGTTTAGTAGTAGAATATAGGAAAGAAAAGATGAAGTCAGAAAAATAATCCATCAAGCTGAAAATCTGACAAAGATTTCTAGACAACAGAGCCGAGAGAATGATAGCAAATCATCAGAAAATAACATGATGGAAGTTTTTGATAAGAAAGTATGTGATTTCTACTTTGAAAGTGTCTACTGAATATACATAAAATATGAAGTAAATAACCACAAAAGTATATCACAGGAAAACTTAGAATGTCATTAATGAGTAGATAGCAGAAGCCTGTAGAGAAAATGATAAAATCATACATCATCTTAAAAATCAGAATGTTATCTGACATCTGAATGGAACCAATCAAAGCTCAAAATCAAGCCTTTAAAATTCTGACAAAATTACGTTTAACATGTAACTGTATGCCCAGTCAAGCTTCTCATCAAAGCTAATGATAAAAATTTATTTTAGGTACATGATCTACCACATATACCTCCGTTTGTTTCTAAGAAATAATTTCAGGATATGCTATATTCAGAAAGAGATAAATGAGGAGAAAAGAATAATATAGGATTTTGCAACATAAAAAATGGGATAAAATGGTAAAATGAGGTTTTTGAATACCCAGCTGTAAGTTGCTTTTAAGAATATGGTATTTATTTGAGTTGGAAGATGGAAAACTCCAGGAAAGTTTGTCCTCATAAGACAGATTGGAATAGAATTCTTCATGCTTAAGAATATGAAATATTAAAAGATGTTTATGAAGATCTTGGGAATGGGGGTCAAGTTACAGTATTAACTGTGGGAAAGAGGAATTGATACTCAGGTAGAAAAGCTTTCAAAATGGACTGCTGTTGTAAGGGGCCACTTGTTCATTTCCCGGCTGCCCAGAATCCTGAAATAACCACACAGAAACTGTATTAATTAAATCACTGTGTAGCCAAATACTTAAGTGTATTGCTAGCTAGCTCTTACATGTAGAATTAACTCATCTCCATTATTTCATATTTTACCACAAGGCTTATGGCCTACTGGCAAGGTTTCAGCATGTCTGTCTCTGGCAGTGGCTCCATGGCTTCTCTCTCACTCTGCCTTCCTTCTCCTAGCATTCAGTTTAGTTTTCCCCACCCAACTTATCACAGGCCAAAATAGTTTCTTCATTAACCAATGGTATTCACAGCATACAAAGGGGAATCCCACATCAGACTACTTGACTAAATATTGAGAAGATGGTAGGAAAGAAAGAATGAAAGGAAGGCAATTATTCATTTTCCTTGGTAGGACATTAATATTTATATTATGTTGAAAATTTATAAATCTAGATAGCATGCAGTATAAATATGATTGTAAGAGTTAGAGGGTCAGGGACTTTGCTGTAAGATTGTCTCCTAGCAACACCAAAATCTTAGCTGTTAAATGTCACAAACATGATGACTCAAATATGTGTTGAACGACAAGGATACCAGGCTGCATGGGGAAAGCCTATAAAGCCTCAAATTCACACAAACAGCTCTAGGTAACTGTGAGGCTGGGAGCAGAAGAGGTGATATTCCCCAGGGAAGATCACACCAAATGGTTGTCCAGTGCCAGATGGTCAGCCCTGAAAACATTTATGACCATAAATACATACATGCGCGCAATAACAATTAGCGAGAAAAGAATCAGATTTGAGGAGAGTGGGAAGGGTAATATGGAAGAGTTTAGAGATAGGAAAGGAAAGGGAGAAATATTGTAATTAAAATACAGTCTCAATGAAAACAGCAATAAAAAGAGATAAACACTACAATGAATTTGGCACATTCTGAAATGTTGGGTTATGTAATATTTTTGATTGTTCATTTTTTTTAAGTTTCACTTTGTAGACAGGTTGACCTGGATTTCCATGTATAGACCAGGCTAACCGCACACTAAGAGATCTATCTGCCTCTGCCTCATGAGTTATGTTGTTAAGGGAGTATGCAATCATGTTAGGATTGGAATTTTTTGTATAAATTATGTGATATTAAATAATAAGCTTTGTAAATGTGTTATTGCTTTGAAAACACCGAAGAAAGGAAAAAATTGAACAATTCAAGCAAAATAGGGCCAGGAGGTGAGTGAGAGGGCGTGGGAGGAGAAGAGAGAAGGCTAATGATGTAATTGCATTATAATTTCAAGAAAATAAAACTATTAAGAGTGCCTCATCTTAAAAATTATTTATTTACAGTATTATTATTATTATTATTAATCTTTTGCAGGTTGGGAGATGGTGCCCATGACTGTGGAAGTCAATTTTCTTTTTCATCATGTGGGTCTGGAGATTTGAACTGAGGTAGTTAAGCTTGGGCTCAAACATGTTTACTCACTCAGCCATCTTCTGCCCTTCATTCAACCTAAGATTCGTGCATGCTGAGTATTAGCAATTTGTGCCCTTTATATGTTACCTGTTAAAATTGTAACCTCTAGTGTGCTAGTATTTGGACAAGGGGCATTTTGGTGGTAATTAGGTCATGAATATGGGACTCCTGTGCTGGGTTGAGTACTCTAATGGAAGAGTATACTTCTTTTGTCTTTGAATTCTTTATCACTTGAGGAAACAGCAGGAAGGTGACCATATGCAAACCAGGAAAAGACAGCCAGGACAACACGATTGTGCTGGTGTTCTGATAGTAGTCTCTTAGCTTCGGAACTCTGAGAAATGAATTGCTGCTCACCACCCAGCCAGACAGAAGACTAACTCAATGAAGCGTGTGTGAGTGTGTGTATATTTATCTGGAGCAATAGAATTATTTGCTGGAATTTTGGCATTCTGTTATTGAGAGTAATATTTGTTAAAGGTTCCTCTTATGCAGGTGAGGTATATAGCCTTAAGTGAAAACCCATATAGAGGAATCTAAGAGTTGTTGCTACAATTTTCAGACGTTAAGCTGTGTTCTAAACAAAGTTATTAACTCATGAATGTACAAGGTGAAATATAAAAGACAGAATCCTTAATCTCATTTGATAGATCAGTGCATTTATTAAATGAAGAACAGCTTCCTCACATTCTGATTAGTATTTAAATAATTAATACCTTTTTTTTTGCACATCAGCACTACACATGTTTAGTGCACAAATTATCATGGAATGCTTTTATCTGTTCACTGGATCATTACCTATTCATCTCTGGAACTATAAGGCACTTTTGTTGTGGCTTACAAAATGTGGAGTTATGCAATTCTGTGCATGCAGTTAAGAATTTAGATTATCCTTCAGTAATCAGAAGCATGCTTTGCCAAAAATCCAGTATGAGTGTGCTCAAACTATCAAGTGCCTTTTGAAGATTTTAAATAAGAACTCCACAATAAAATCTCAACAAACAAACAAACAAACAAAAAGCCCATAGCAGGTTTGATAGACAAAAGTGTTTAACAGACATCTTCAAGCCTTCTTGAGAATTTTTAGAACTTTCGAGAGGGAGAGGCAGAGAACAAGGTTTAAAAGGAGGGAGTAGAGCCCTTTCCTTTCCTTTCTTTTAAACCAAGGACATTTAGTATTGAGAGGAAAAAGGGAAGAGGAGAAATGAAGACAGGATAAGATTTGTCTCAAAGATTTATTTTGTAATTGATTGCAGTTTATAAAGGTTTTCATTGATGGAGAAGAGTAGGGAGAATTGTAAGTTTCAATGCCGAAGCTTTGAAGAGTTGCCCTGTTGTTGCAGCTGCTTGGGCAGGCTCACTCAAACATCAATGGTGCATTGTGGCAGTTCGTTTTGCTTCCCTGTTCTGATGGACATTCTTCAGGCAATGAAGGGCGAAAGGGCTGGCAGTGCTAGTAACCAGCATAATAGAAGTCGTTGGACCAGTTTTGAGTATGTGTATAAGCAGAATACTTGATGATAGATTATATAATATAGCCAGTCTGCACTGGTGTTCAGAAAGCACTTTCTGGCAAATTAGTTCAAGCAGGCATGTTATACTATCTTCTTGTATCTAAATAATATCTTCTATATTACTTAGTGTTTGCCTAGTGGTCAACAGAAAGAAATGATGGAGGTAGCTTAAAGAAAAAAATAGACTATATTTAGGACCTTCAAAATATTTCCCTTTTATAAAATAAAAATTGCAATATTAATTTCTGCTGTTCATAGTCTCATTTTTAAAAGGATAACCATATAGAACATAATAAGCTATATTAAAAGTATTCCATTGTTTTCTGCTTCCTTAAATCAATTTTTGCAAAATTTTAATTTATGATTTGATTTGTCCTTTTATTAACATGAACTTTCAAATCAGGTTTGAGAATTCGCCTGCTGCTTGATAGGTAGAGCAGTTACCTAGGAATTTTGGATGTCCTAAGGAGGTAATATAGAGAAGACAAAAATGACACTGTTTATGTCTTTCTTTGTGGATAATATTCAAATAGGAATAGAAAATAATGGGTGGGTCTGTGCAGTTTTGCAAATTAAAATAAAAATCTACTGTGTTTGGCAGTTCTTTCAAGGATAATGTTAACAGTTTTTAACTGCGCATTTATATACTGTATGTGTTTTTAAAGCATTGCCTCTATATATTTTTACTTGATCTTTGATGAGCCTGAAAACAAGAAAGAATGTTTTTTTCAACTTAGAGTTGAGCAAATAGACTTAGAAAAGCCAACAATTAGTTTTGAGCTGTAGATGAAGGAATTCACTTTCTTATTTGATCATTATCTATTCCCCAAGAAAATGTTATTACCTCCATTTTTACATGTTTCAGCTGAAATTAAATATTTGAAATACTGCCCTTTTCCACCAGCATTCATGGAATCCAGAACTGAGAACTGTTGCTCCAAAGCCTTTTCTTTTTTTACTGAATGTTATAATTTTGAAATATGGAGAGTTGAAAAGTATAACATGATGCATACAGACCAAATGTGTAAATTCTTAAAGAATTCTACAACCTGCAGGGTAAACTTCATCTCCTGTAATATTCTGAACTGAGGTAATGAATGTGTAATTGGCATCATGTAGAAACCAAGATACATCATTATTTCACCAAGATCAAGTCATGTCATGCTTCTAATACTGTTTTTCATTTTCTGATAAATTATCTAGATTAACAGATAATAAAATGTTGTAAATATGTGCTATAGTCATATAAGGATTTGACCAAATAATGATAATGTATTTAGATAGATTTATGATTTATTTCAATAATTTCACATAAGTAGTTTTTAAATTGATTTTCTGAGTCACATATCTATTAATGTCTCACCAAATACAAAGGTATTCATATCCACTGTGAGATGTTCTTTTACCTTTTTTGAGATTATAATATAATTACAATGCTTCTCCCTTCCCTTTCCTTCTCCCAAACCTTCTCATATGCCCCTACCCACTCTCCTTAGGCAACTGAGAAAAGCCAATCTCAGAGAGGTAGAACTTGCCAGGGTAGAAAACACCAATCAGTTGTCCATTGCCATTGATCAGCTCTGAATACACACACATAAGTAACATTACACTGATTAAGCAAGTTTATTGTTTAGGAATGTGTGTGTGTGTGTGTGTGTGTGTGTGTGCATATATGCATGTGTGCATGCACGTGAATAACAGTACACAAGAGGGTCATGTATTTAGAGTTCTTTTAGAAGAGAATGAAGCATCAGAGTTTTCCTTGATTACTATCAGTTGGTAAAGAAGCAGGAAAAAGATTCAAATATTAAGTGGAAAATGTATTATTAAACATGCTCTCATCTTGGATCTAGAGGAAACATACCATTTGCAGAGATGACATTTTAATTGGATCTTGATTAACAAACAGGATCTTCTTATGGAAAAAGGAAAGGATCACAAGTAGTAGTAATATTAACTCACATCCACTGAGTATTGTCTTTGTTACTTTTCATGTCTCTATGACTGAAATATCTGCAATGATAACTGAAGGATGAAAGGTTTATTTTGGCTCACAGCCTTAGATTCTTCAATCCATGGTTAATTGGCCCCATGTATTTGGACAGAACATCTCAAGGCAGTGGGAATGCATGCCAGTTAAGAAATAGGAAGTGACTAGGGACCAGAATAACCATAACATTCATGTCCCCAATGATCCATTTCCTCCAGCTAAGTCTGCCTCTTGATGTTTCCACTACTTTCCAAAAGACCACCATCAGATGAAGTCTAAGACACATAGGCCAGTGGGGGATGTTTAAGAGTCAAATCATAGCATTTTGCCCAAGGTCTCAAAGGTTTATGGCCATCTCAAAATGAAAAAGTGTTTAGTTCACCTCTAATGGTCCTCTTAACATTACACTATCCAAATATCCAAGTCTGCTTTGAGACTTTAGGTGGTCTCTTATATACAAACTTTATCAAAATACTAAATAAGTTCTATTCTTCCAATGAATATGGCATAGCAAACATTGTTCTGAAAGAGAGGAGAGGGGCACAGTAAACATTGAGGCTCTGAAGAAGATTGGACATGGAAACACACACAGGATCAAAGCAAATGCAAACCAAGAAAAGCATGAAATTCTATATGGGTTTTCAGTTTGGAGAATATATGTATTCTCTATATAGTCAATTTTATTTGTTGCTTGTAACTTTTCTCATCAGGTATTTCATATTTCTGACATCTCTACCACTTGGGGTTCCCATTGCAGCTTAAGTGTACACTTTCACTTTACATTTTCCTCTCAAGGATTGCCTGCACAGATGTTGACCCTGGCATGCATTACTCCAAGGTCTTCCTCTGAAATCTTGGCAGAAATCTCTGTGGCTCCATAACTTTTGTATTGTGCATATCTGCAAAGGAAACATTACATGGATAATACCAAGGTTTTCCATCCGTTTGAAAAGTAGTCAGACACCTCTAAGACATGGCTGAAGAAGGGAAGTCTGATGAGTCAGTCCTGTGCTGCTGAGAAACCTTGATGGTACCTCAGAAAGACTACCCCATTTTAATAAAACCCAACAAGTACTAAGGGCAGTGTATCTAGGCTTGTCCTATCAGATCTTCGAAAGGAGATTTACAAGGACCAACCCAGTCTGCAAGTTATTAAACAGACTGACAAAAAGTACCTTGCCATTACCTAAAGTAATTCATCAAAATTTTGAACACAAGAGCAGAAAGTTTATACTTCAGGTACTGATACCAAACTAAAATTTATAATGCATTAAAAGCTGAAATATATAACTTTTAAACAGAAGCAACACCACCAATAAAAGTAGGCCTAGAAAGAAAGATAATGGAATTGGAATAGAAACATTTTTTAACAGCTTTTATAATATACCAAAAGATATAAAGGAAAGCATGACTGTACTGAAGAGAAATGAGTGATATAAAATAGGACCAAATGGACTTTTTATAGCTGAAGATATAATTGAAGTAAATTGTATTTCATTGTGATAATAGGACATTGGATGCTTAGAAAAGATTGGTAATTATGAAGACACAGCAACAGAAAATGTCCACTCTCAAACACACTGAAAAATGAGATTCAGAAAAAACCCACTGGATATGTAAAGTCTCAGAGATGTTTGCAATACCGTGAAGCAGTTTATAACATCTAAAAATGAATACAGAGAAAAGGTGAAAAAATATTTAAATGACACCAACTGAATATGGAAGATACAAGGATCTTAACCATAGCTATTCTAAAAGCAATGGAAATCACATTAAGATAGGTTATACTGAAACTGCTGAAAACCACCAAGAAGTGGGTGTGGGAGCATAGATCTGCAGTCCTGGCACTGGATAGGTGGAAATAGGTAGATCCTGGAGCTTGCTGGTGAGCCAGTCTAGCTGCATCAATGAGTTCCAGGGAAAGTGAGACACCATATCTTAAAAAACAAGGTGGAAGGGCAAGAGATTGTTAAGAGCAATTGCTGTTCTTGCAGAGGACCTAAATTCTGTTCCTAGCCTCCACATGACACACAGCTATCTCTAATTTTATTTCCCGGGTATCCAAATCCTTTTCTGGCCTCAGAGGGCACCAGACACTTAGGTGATACACACATATACATGCTTGTGAACTTTCATACACTGAAAATGAAAATTAATCTTTAAAAAATGAGGTGGAGAAACAATTGAGGAGGCTATATGATATTCTTTTTCTGGTGCATCCCCCACATCTGCACAAACATGAGCACATCACACATACAGAGGGACCGAGAAGAGGGAGAAAAAAATCTCAAAAGGTTGTAGAGACAATAAATATTTGGCATAATTACATGGAGAAATAATTATCAAAAATATTTTTTCAGAAACCATACAAACTAGAAAACATTGTAATGGTGTCTTCAAAGTGTTAAATCAAGATACAATTTTAAAACATTTCCTTTTGAAGACAAAGTCACATCTGTGTCCTACAAGTTTTAAAAGAAGTATGGTGAGAGTAAGAAAAATGACACCAGATGAAATGGAAATTTTTAATTTGTAATAGCAGAAACAAGTATCAGCAATGGTAAATATATAGATAAGTCTATTTTTTGAGTGTTTAAAGATACAGTCTAATGTTAGCGGCAGCATATACACACAGCTCACACACACACACTCACACAAAAGTATATGATGTTTGTTATGGATTGTGTGATGACACAAGTACAGAGATTGATGAATGTTTCCTGTGTTTCTAGTATCTATAAACTTATATGCTTAAATTGTTGATTATATCTGAAGGACATAAAGTGTTAAACATGCAACATGATTGTGGCACCTTCAGGAATAGTTGTAGTAGTAATGAAATCTATAGTAGGCATTCTGGGAGATGTAGTTTTTTTGTTTGTTTGTTTTTAAGATTTGTATAGATCACAGTGTCAAATCAGCCAATTTTCAACTATACAACTAATTGTTTCTTGGTAATGATAGGTATCCTTAAATATCACTCCTGTTTTGGTAAATAACACATACTGTTACTTTTCACTTCAACTTATGAATTCTTGGAGTAAAATAGAACATTGTACTTGACTCATAAGGTTTTGATTTGATTAGATAACTGCAGACTTCTGAGGTGATTTTCATAATCTCTCTGAGCCTAAGTCTTTGCTTATACTATCAAGAAATTGATTTAGAAGCTCCCAGACACACTAAAATTTTGACTTTTGAGCTTGAGTAGCAAAGTTTGAAGAATAAATTAAACTGTATGGCTTTTGGAAATTTCAGCCCTTCCTTGGAAGACAAATGAGAAAGAACCACTATGTCCAAGCTGAAGTAGTACCTGTGACTGGTCTTTGTGAGCAGGCAGTGCTCAGCGTCGTTGCCATTGTGAGAGATACTGTCCTTAACAGCTAGTTTCTCAAATTTGTTTCTTAAGGTTGACTCATAGGATTTTTTTGTGCTGCATATTAAAAAGTGCTGTGTATATAAATTCCTCACATGTTTAAAATTCTAAATATTTAAATTTACTAAGCAAATATTGACCAGTGAGAGACAATAGGTTGTTATTCTGCCTACAGAGTAAAGAAATCATTTAAACAATGTAACATCAAAGCACAATTTAATTAGAATTGGAATTATTGATAGTTTATAAGAAAATACATAGCTGTGCAGAATGGGGACAAACTAACCTCAAATTGAACCAAATGAAATTGCAACCTACACCAATACTGAAACATTCCTGTAGCTTGTTTTAATTCTTTTGCCCTTTCACTTTGTATTATTGTCTCATAGAAGTTTGATTCAGAATTTGAGAAAATAAATTGGTTTATAGGACATTGAGATAATATAAACAGAAAAAACTCTACTCAGCTTTTAATATGAAAAATTTAAACTGTAGAATGAATTATAAAGGTTAGATGAAAACATAGACTATCATAACATGTAAGTTTATATAAGTATATGTAGTTGACACAAACTTAAATTTATTTACAATTAGTAAAAGTGAAATGTGTCTCTAACTATGTAGTCATGCTCTCACAGTTCCACATGAAAGAGCCAGCCATGCAGAGCAATGACAGATAGCTAGTTTCAACCTTGGGTAGCATGATTAATAAAAACCCAGAGACAGATTTTGGGGTTCAGTGTGTGTTTCTTTGAGACTGAACGGCTGCAGGACCAGGTGGGACAGAAACTTCCATCTACAGCCCTGTTTCCCTCTTAGGGTGTGAACATTTTTGCCATTATGAATGGTTTCTAATATTTGATAACAGCTTAGAAAATATAACATACAACTTCAGTTCAGTTGAACTACATTCTGTGATACATAAATGAAATTAAAATGAGGCCAATTGAATCAACATATAACAAGTAGTTATAGGGATTAAAGAACAGAAAATCTATATTAGGTGTGTACAGAGGATACATACTTTATAGTGTGTCAATATCTTTTGAAGAGATAGAGAAATAATTTAGAACAGTATTTCACTTGTTTGAATTTCAGTGAAAACAACATAGAATCTGTTTCATGCTTACTTGTCTGCACTAACAATGTTTAGTTCAGGGGAAATATTGGAAAGGGGACTGAAGAGACTAGTCTAAATATGAGACCCAAGGTTGAAGTTTCAGAATTTAGCTTAACTTTAACTGTCAATTTGACTATTGAGAAAGAGAGATTTATTGACTGCAGAGATTTTTAAAAAGTAATTGAAAATGAATTAATGAATTACATTTTTATTGGTGGGAATCAGGTTTATTTAAATACCAAATATTTATAGTGCCATTTGATGGACTTTTTAGTCTAAGGAAATTTTTGCTTTTTATTTTTCTAAAGTTTTTCTTTAGTTGTACATAAAGAAATTTAGTATACTTCAAATTTATACTAAAGTGTCAGATGACATAAATTCTTTGAGTTTTAAAGTTAGATATTTTGTTGCCTTGTCTTGGACAATCAATGGTATGAAAAAACTTTGGTAGAATTCTTCCTAATGGACAAGTAGATTATTTTTTCACTTTAACACCATTTAGGAAAAATGATAACTTTCTGTGTACAGAATGTAGTTAGCTCTGGATGATTCTCATCTGTTGACTGCCTGGTTTTTAGTGCATTGTATAATATTGCAATATAGGTGCATTCGACTGAGAAACTTCAGGCCTATCAAATGCAGTTTAAGTGTCATCAGTTAAATTTAACTTCTCAAAAAGTTGAAAAGAACTTGCTGAAATTTGTATCAAAGGAGAGGCACAGTGTAAGGCACATTGTAAGGCATATTGACAGTGATTAGAGAGAATAGTTTTCTTAACCAATTTAGGAGAACAGACCATCTTTCTGATATTAATTTAACAGCATTATTATCTATCGCAGTAGTCAGTTAACAGTTCTTGCTAGCTCACACAGTTACTTAAAACAGAAAGTCATAATCATAATCTTGGATCTCACTAATTTTAATTTATGGTCCCTAAACTCTTATCTATAACATTTCAACTTGAAAACATCTCCTCCTCAGTAGAATCTTAGGCATATGCTATATTCAGTCTTTCCTTGTGTGCAATCAAAAGATTCTCATTTCCCCTTCTGATGTTCATGAAATTATTCCTGTGAGTACGGATGTAGATAACATATTCTCACTAGGACTTAATTTTATGCAAACAAGGCTTCTGTTTTGTTTCTTTTCTTTGTCAATGAGGAACTCAGATGGTTCCCCCAATAAAAAATTTCAGTTCTTTTTTATTCAATTAGTATTTGAATACCTTAGTACCGTCTTCAGATACCATTCTTTTTTGTTTGTTTTTCCTTTTTTATTGATTTTATTGAGTTCTACATTTTCTCTGCCCCCTCCCTCCTTTTCCCCTCCCCTTCAGCCATTACCCAAAGTCCCCATTCTCCCAATTTATTCAGAAGATGTTGTCTTTTTCTACTTCCCATGTCGATTAATTCCATGTATGTCTCTCTTAGTGTCCTCATCGTTGTCTAGGTTCTCTGGAATTGTGATTTTTAGGCCGGTTTTCTTTGCTTTCTGTCTAAAAACCACTTATGAGTGAGTATATATGATATTTGTCTTTCTGGGTCTGGGTTACCTTAGTCAATATGATGTTTTCTAGATTCATCCATTTGCCTGCAAATTTCAAGATGTCATTTTTTTTCTGCTGTGTAGTATTCCATTGTGTAAATGTACCATGTTTTCCTTATCCATTCTTTGGTTAAGGGTCATTTAGGTTGTTTCCAGGTTCTGGCTATGACAGACAATGCTGCCATGAACATAGTTGAGCACATGTCCTTGTGGTACGATTGAGCATCCTTTGGGTATGTAGTCAAAAGTGGTATTGCTGGGTCTTAAGGAAGGCTGTTGCCTAATTTTCTGAGAAATTGCCATACTAATATCCAAAGGGGCTGTACCAGCTTGCATTCCCACCTGAAATGCAGGAGTGTTCCCTTTACCCCACAGCCTCTCCAGCATAAGTTGTCATCAGTGTTTTTGATCTTGGCCATTCTTACAGTTGTTAGATGGGACCTCAGGGTTGTTTTGATTTGCATTTCTCTGATGGCTAAGGATGTTGAGCATTTCCTTAAGTGTCTTCCTGCCTTTTTAGATTCTTCTGGTGAGAGTTCTCTCTTTAGGTCTGTACTCTATTTTTTTTTATTGGATTATCAGATACCATTCTTATGCTGTTGAAATGGACACGCACATATCTATGTAAAAACTGTTCTTTTGTTATATTTTCTTTCTTTAGATGATACTAAGCCATGTGTTCATATGTGCATATCGTCTGACACATTGATTATAACTCTAAGCAGAAATACAATTGGTCCATAAATTTTTTTTGTTGAAAATTTCCTACATTCATACAGCAGACTGGATTTATGGAGAAGATATGGGCTTGTAAGATGACCTATGTCAGTTGTTATGGCAGGTATTGGAAAAAGTAAAATAAAAGTTGGATAATCTTTGTAATGCAGAGGATCAGTTTTAGGTAATGTACATAATTTCCCAGAATCTTAACTTTTCTGGTAACTTTAAAAATAATTCTCAGCTGAGTGTTGGTGGTGGTGCATTCCTTTGATCCCAGCACTTGGAGGCATTTCTGAGTTCAAGGCCAGCCTGGTCTACCGAGTGAGTTCAAGGACAGCCAGGACTAAACAGAGAAGATACCCTATCTCAAAAAATTAAAAAAAAATCTCTTTGAGAGAAAATGATTTGATTACTGTAATAATATTTTTGGTTTCTAAGGCATGGTGAAAAGAGCTGAAGTCTTTCATATCTTTTTAATCATATCAGAGTTGAACAAGACAAACAATGTGAAGAGCTTACGAAGGCACAAGAGTCAGAGGCCCACTTTTTCTACCACTCAGTAATCCCATAAAAACATCAGCCTGGAAGCCATAATATATATACAAAGGGCCTTGTGCAGTCCATTCAGGCCCTCAGTGTGCTGTTTCAGACTGTGAGTTCATATGAGCTTAGATCACGTTGATTCAGAAGGCCTGCTCTCCTGGTGTCCTCCATCCCCTCTGGCTCTCCCACTCTTTCTGCCTCCTCTTTCATGGGGTTGCCTGATCTTTGAGGGGGAGGATTTGATGGAGACATTCCAAGTTTTCTCTGTCTACATAATGTAATGGGTTTGAAATACACGTTTATTACCATCACTAAAATATCACAAGATGCAATCCCATTTGCTGACAACAGAGGATGGTTTTAAACACTTTCCCTTTAAGTTGTATTTATGATCACCATTTTTGCAAATGTACCATTTCTTCTTGTTTTTATGTGGCTTTGAAAGATTTCCTTTCCTTTACATGTAACCTTCGAAACTGCAAACAAAATGGCCAGAAAAGAAAGATAAATATCTCCCTCCATTTCAACTTCTAGCAGGATAACCTCTAATACTATTAAAGACTAATGCTGCTGAGTGTCATTTCTAACTGATACAATTTTGCATTGTTACTTATAAGGAGTGTGTCTCCAATAATGTAAGACATCTTTTCTGTTGGGTAATTTTGAATAGTATGCTGTATGTTTTGATATATTCTTTCTCTTTTTTTTGTTTTTTGAGACAAGGTTTCTCTATGTAATAGTTCTGACTGTCCTGGAACTCACTTTGTAGACCAGGCTTGCCTTGAACTCACAAAGGTCCACCTGCCTCTGCCTTCCTGAGTACTAGGATTAAAGGCGTGCGCCACCCCTGCCAGGCATGTTTTGATGTATTCTATGTTTAGTCAATATCTGCTATTGTTTAGATTCTAGAAATAGAAAAACAATCAGTATATATTCTGTATTTTCAATGAATATATGGTATAGAAGAGTCTGGCAGAGCACCAGATATTTCAGGATTTAATAGTAGTTGCTATCAAAGCCATCAGGCTTATATACCCCACAGCTGGGTGCATATATCCAGAGAGTTCTACAAATGTGCCCCCAGTCATAAATTATGATCTCATACACTGTGATATCATTAAAATTAGTTTAGTAACTTGGTTGTATGTCTGACTTCATAGATGATAATATCATTGTAATATCAAAATATTGGACACCCCTACGTGGTGACACATAAGAAAATATGTTGCTTTCAGAGTTAACCAGAGAAAAATGTTAAAGAGACTATAGAAAAAAGACACCTTGTCTAAAGGTATAAAGATTTAAAAAAATGTCAAAGGTGAATTAATTCTCAGATGATTGGGCAAGTCTGGTTTAAGTCTCTTGACAGTTCACCATATCTAGAACATATATGCTTTATACCTATGAAGGATGAAGTTGTCGAGGTAAGCTAGGACATGCATGGATCAGTGTAAATCCTTTGTAAGATAAAAATCTTTAATAAATACTCTTGTACTTCATCTAAAAAATCACAGTTTTAAGACAAATGTTAAAGAAATGCTTATTTTAAATGTAAATAAAAATTCAAAAATAGTCACATCTTTATAACCAGGGACAAATTATTGGTTTCTCTTCCTATGTGTGTGAAAGAAAGACAGATGGATGACCTTTTGGAGTAGTCCTTACATAAACTTTGTGAGAATTGCAATTGTGGTTTTGATTCATTTTCTGAAGCTTATGGTTGCTTTGAAATGTACACAGTAATAATCACCTCAACATTTGTTTTAATTCTGCCAAGATTATTTATCTTACCTGAAATGACAGACACCTCTGTTGGGATATTATTATGAGTATCATTATAATTTGTCAATATAAATAATATGAACCCAAGATTCTGACTTTAGAGTACGTTTTAACCCATTATAAATAGGCAAATATTGAGGTCTCAAAGTGGGATATTACAAGGCTTTTGTAGAAATTTTTCCATTTTGGAAAAAACATCACAAGATACAAAGCTATGATGTCTCTCTGTATGCTTTTGTGTGCATAATCGTGTCTATCAATATCTACTTCAAAAGAAACCAGAATTCATATTTTATATAGAAGATTGTATCAACCCTTTGTGATTACTAGTTTTGTTTGTTGCCAAATCAAGATGATAATATCTCTAGGATCAAGTAATTGACACAATTTCGACTCACTGTGCTTAGAGCTAACCTCACAGCATTTAAATTATGATACTGATTGTTGTGTTGAATAAATTTTGGCAACGTTGGGCTACAGCTTCAGATGCTTTGCATTTCTATGCATTTTCTTCAAAGTTTTGGAAATTTCAACCATACCTACAAATAGACTTTAATAACTATAAAAATATCATACTCTGTACTTTTGAGAACATTTTAAAAGTAAGTTTTGCAACATTTATAGAGTAAGAAAATCCAGTAGAGGCAGAGAAAGGTCCTTCTTTGTATGTTTGTTCATCATGCAAGACTGTAGAAGACCCATAGAGGCAGAAATACCCAGTGCTAGAAAAAAGAACCCCCTTTCATATGTCATTCATGGGTTGGGAAGACTAAGTATTTCAACGTTATATAAATATAGTAGTAGAAAAATAAACTGAAGAAAGCTGATAGAACAGAAGAACTTAATTTACATAAATTTCATAAATGTGAGCTTCATTTTTTTTCTGTTTTTGCTTGTTTTTTGGTTTTCAAGATAGGGTTTTTTCCTATAGCCCAGACTGTCCTGGAACTTGCTGTCTAAATTATTCTGGAGTCCAATTCATGGAGATCTGCCTGCCTCTGCCTCCCAAATGCTGGGATAAAGGTGTGTGCCACCATCACCTGGCCATTTTTATTAATTCTAATTTAAAATTTCTTTAAGCTTTTTTTTTTGTAGCATGCTGAAAGGGTTTGGGAAATAAAAAGTGCTGAGGAATGGGAAGGGTAGAGCAGTGGTGCTGTGACACAAAAGGAGACTGTTGGAGAGGGAGAGTGCAGGGACGGGGTAAGCGAGAAGAGGGAAAGAGAAACCACAGAAGAAACTCAATATGAAAACGCCATGGTGAAAACTAATGCTTTGTCTGAATAAGAAACAAAGAAAGTGTGGTAGTAGGATGCCCACGTGTGCATGGATGTTACCAGGTAGAGATTATGTAGGATGCCCATGTGTACATGACTGCTACCAGGTAGAGATTTATGTAAGCATTTGTGTCTAAAGTGCACATCCATACTTGAATTTCCTGTAGTATAGTGAACATTTGAGGTGGAAATGTTTCAACATTATGCCTTCTGTTTTACACTGCTTTGCTCGTTGAACTGTTTCTGCAGAGATCCTTTTCCTGTGGCAGCCAAGGCATCTGACACCCAGGAGGCACACCCTGCTATAGAGGTAGACTGTGCATCTCAGGTCTATTACCCGAGAGAGACAGTGAGTCTGCTCATGGCTGATACTTTGCTGATAATGTTTCAGAGTGAAGTTTTTAGAATAAGCATTGTTTTCACTCACATAAGAAGGGGATTTTTTATTATGTAACCCGATTGTTACTTCCGGAAATTCCTTGACTGCCAAGGCATTTTCTTAATAGTAAAGCTCTGTGTTTCATCACGTGTCCTGGTACTTCCGTGTTCTGTCCATTATAGCAGTGTTTCGCTAATTGGTGTCTGTAGTCTTGTCAACTGTGGATCTGTGACCTTTGTAGTTTTACAGAAAAAGAGACAACAAAATAAATGTTCCATTCTTACAGCATTAAAATATGAGAAATTATATTTTCACAAACTTCCACTCTTGAAATTCACACAGAAAAAATTTACACAGATTTATCTTAAATAACAGTGAGCTAACAGCATATAATATGTATAGTCTGGCTAATATTTTTTATATAACTTACAGATCATATAAGTGTTACACTTGTCATTTTCATTGTTACGTTATTGTTATATACTCAATTCAAAAAAATCTATCAATAGAAAAATTAAATTCATTTAGTATAAAAATGTTGATGAAATTATTAAATACCAAAGTATTGCTAGTATAAACAGTGCACGCTGTTGTGGAGCAATAAATGCACGTTCAATATTGTCCTGGAGGAAGTGAGTTACAGGTGTGAGGATTTTATACACAGTTTGGGAAGTGCTAACAGGAAGCCCAATGATGAATTCCAGAAGTCCATTCCAGCTTTGTTATTACTATGTTGTTTTTCCTCAGTCCTTGTCAAATAATCAAAGGAAGCTATTGAAGCTCTTCTGGTCATTTTTTAAATGCTTTCTGGTATGAAATAGATTACTTTTGTTGCCAAAGGTGAAAGATCAGATCTACAAAGGCTTTCTTCAGAGTTGTTCTTATAGCAAAACTAACTAGCTACAGGTAATGCTTAGAATTGCTTAGAAACTAGGATACCAGGCTCAGGGTTTTGACAGATGTGTTCAGAGAGGAAGCAAAAGAAATGACTTGAGATTTTATTTATCACACCATCTGAGGTTATCACCTAATGTGTATGCTGGTTACTCTTATATTGTAATTGGAGATACTCAGTGAGCTCCTAGCATTTATGCTATGGACGTCTGAGGCAGGAGTACTTAAGACTTTGATTCAGCTTGTTACTATAACCCCAAACCAAAGCAGGTATTTGTGTTGAGCTGTGATGTTGACAGGGAAGTTTCCAGACATTATAGAAAACTATTCATGCCAATAACAGGGAGGGAGGAGGGGTCATATGCAACATAAAATGTTTTTGATGGAAGTCACTTCCTAAACTACGTCTGTAAATATGAATGAGAGATGGAACAATGTTTTTACATAAAGCTTGAATAAGTTCTTTTCTTTTAATTTTAAGTACCTGCATTAGTTCATATCTTATATATAAATCATATATATGTATATATATATAAAATCATATGTGGAGCATTATATGCTCTCTCTCTCTATATATATATGTTGCTATCTTCAACTAAATCATGATCGCCGTATTAGCTTTAGGCTTCACATATGTGTGTGTTTGTGTGTGTATTGAGGATAACACCTTTTGTTTAGAATATAAAATTTTTGTGCAAATGATTAATTGATTTCTAAGAATTTGATTTGTTTTCAATATTGATATATTTATTTATTTTGGGGTAAGGAACTGACATTACACCATTGATGCCATTTAAAAAGGGTTTTCGGGTGTCAAAAGGGAAGAAATATTATTTTTATGATGGCTTTACAGTACTGGATTTTACCAAAGGGTGGAATGAAAAACAAATTTTATCTAATAAGTTGAAACTTTTAGGATTTTAGGTTTGAGTGTGGCATAGTTATTGACCCATGTGTACATGACTGCTACCAGGTAGAGATTTATGTAAGCATTTGTGTCTAAAGTGCACATCCATACTTGAATTTCCTGTAGTATAGTGAACATTTGAGGTGGAAATGTTTCAACATTATGCCTTCTGACACATATTGAAGGTAGTCTTCAATGATTCAGTTTTCCATAGTTCTATCTAGTGTTTAGACAAATGGAAATGTATGAGAGAGCTCTTCTAATTTACTACTGATCCAAAATATCTTTCATTATAAATCATGTTATTCTGACTAAATGAAAATAAGGAGCGAAAAATAATTTACTCTGGCTAAAATTTTTATGTGTTCCTTTATTTTTTGCAGCTTCTCATTGAGCTCTAGTGTGATTCACTGAAGGAACTGTCGTACTGGACTGGGAACAGTTACATTTTTAAAATATTGGTAGTCCTTATGTTTTTTCAGGTGTCATAGCAGATGCTAATAATCTGAGAAAGAACTTTTGGGTGATTACAAAGAAAGTCTGGAAGAGAAAATGAAATAGTTCAGTGCTGAATTAAAATTTAGGAAAGGATTGTAAAAGTATAACAGAAAATCCCCTATTCTAGGGTTTCCTCCTCATTTTTAAAAGTAAGGTTGAATATTACATTCATATGTTTTACCCTTGTAATAATTTTTTTGAGAATTTTAAAGCACTTTGAATTTAATTTAATTATCTTTTTAGTTTCTTGCTACTTGGATTTCTTTGAAAAATATATGATCAGTCATCAAAATAACAATAACAGTAGATAAATTTCTGTGTAAAAATTTGCTTTAAACTTTTAAATTTATGTAACATTATTTAATTAAAATGAAAAGATTTATATAATATAACCATGATAAACTGATAATTTATATATAATTATAATATATAATTCAGCTCCTGAATAAAATATAGAAATAGAGTATAAAAAGAAATCATCCACCTTTCTCAATGTTTTATGCATGTGATATAAAATAAGTATTTATGTTTATATACATGCATAAATAAGACCATGTGATTCTTGTAGTTATTGGAGTGAAAAGGAAGTCAATAAGAATGTTGACTAGCTGACTTGATGAAAGACATCTGAAAATTCTTATAGGAAATTGCCTGTTGGGTTCCACAAAGTCTTTTGTGGTTTTGTTTTTGGCTTGAGAATGTTTCATTCAGGTTTCCATCTGTGAGAGAAAGCCAGGGGAAAGTTTCTGCATATATAGACATTAACGTGTTAACATATTTATTTTCTAGAGAATGTTAATGTAAAGTTTTAAATTGATGTTTCCTTTACTCATAGAAGAGTTTATTTTGATAGGGTATTAAGAATTTGGGACATTCAGACTAGCTGTAAGAAACTTTTGGGAACATTTTCGTTATTTTTCAAATCCTTTGTAAAATTTATGCTTATACTGTTTTCAAATCATTAAAAAGTTTTTGTTACAGAATACTACAATGCTACATCATTTTAAAATAATTTATTTTTATTATTGTAAGCATTGTATGGGTGTGTGTGTCTGTGTGGATATGTGCATATGAGTACACATCTATATAGAGGTCAGAGGCATTGGCTCTCCTGGAGTTGGAGTTATAGGCAGTGGCGGGCTGCTTTGTGTGAGTGCTGGGAACTGGACTTGGGTCCCTCGCACCATCAGTGAGTGGTTTTAACTGCTCAGTCATTTCTCCAGCCACTCTCTGTTAGATTTTTGCCTTCTTTCCAGTGGTTTGATCTTGAACTATTATATATATACAAAGCAAGTCATAAGGTACTGGATTTTTGGTTATGAAGGTGGGAAAAAGAAGGGAAAAAACCTCTACCTTTTTGTGTAGCAAAATAATAAATTTTCTAAGAAAAGAGAAGTTTTATTTAACAAACCCTAGAAAAGATCATTATGACTCCTTTGGAATTGAAGGGAGAAACAAAAAAAAAAAATTAAGCAGTTTTCTTGTTCTATAAACTTAGATAAAAGAATCTATTTTGTTTTAAATCATGTGTAAATGTGACTGTTGTGTAGTATGTGCACGTGAATTACAGTTTCTTTAAGAGAAATATAAAATTTCATTTAATTCAAGGTTGTAATGTTTTGTGGTATGAGAACTAAACTTCGGGCCTCACACTTAGGAGACAAGTGCTCCATCACTGAGCTGTCACCCTGGGCCCTTTACTTCCTGCTTTGAGACAGTCTATCACTAAGTTGTCCCAATTGACCTTGGATTAGCTTTTTAGCCCTGGCTGGTGTTGAACTAAGTAGCTGGTACCGCACTGTGCCACCTGTCCTGGCTAAAGTTGGGTTTTAAATTTTATAAAGATATTTTTATCTTCTGAGTCAATTCCCTTTTCTTTATTGTGATGAACTTATGTTACAGGAATCGTCTTCATGACACAGTGAGTTTTCATTGAGTATGGTTTTTGAATAACTGAATTACCTAGGTGAATAATTAATGCTCAGAAATTGATACTTGATAAAGAGCTGGGTATTTTGTGCCATTGGGTGATGATTAGGTTTTTTTTTGCTGTTGCCAAAACCTGGAGTCAGCTATACCTAGAGTATGTGTAGAAGTAAAAGCTAATATTTATCAGAAATCATTTTCTCATACATATGTTTATATATTTTATAAAATTAAATCAAACTTTGTCACTATTCTACTAGGACATTCCTTTTTCATTAAAGTTAAACCCAAACTCCTTAGCCTGCTTATTTTGACCTCAGGTATTTAATCATAATTTCCTTCTTTAGTTTTTTGTCTTCTCCTGACTTATGCCTCATACCTCATCTTTACCAAGTTTGTTGCCTTTTCTGTCAAGCACATCATGGTCTTCTGGGTCTCTGAACACAGAATGCTGCTTCTGTCTAAAGAATTGTTGAATATTATTTTTGTTCCTGTCAACCCAGTGAAATCCAATTGTAATTTAAAAAAAAATCTCAAAATCCAGTCAGTGGTGGCATATAATTCCAGAACTCTGGAGTCTGAGGCAGGTGGATCTCTGAGTTCGAGGCCAGCCTGGTCTACAGATCTAGTTCCAGTACAACCAGGGCTACACAGAGAAATCATGTCTTGGGAGAGAAAAAAACAAAACAAACAAGAAAGCAACAAAAATTAAAAAACCCAGCTCAACTATCACTTCTGTGACATCTTACTTGGTTGTTCTAGGAATGTTCTAGAAACCAATGCATAGGTTTCTAGAATCAGGCTCAGTACTTTGAAGATTTTAATTTTTGTGCATGTCTTCTTCCCCCAACATATTATAAGCATAGTTCTTGTTCTCATTCCCTTTATGCCTTTGCAGTCTTTGACATGTACTCTAAGTAAATATGTTGGATGAATGACTGGATGATTTAGCCAGTGAAGTCATTTAAAGTTTCATACAGGAATATATTTTATGTTGAGCATATTCTTTCATAGCCTGTCTATATCTCCTTTGCCATCCTCCTCTGACTCCCATTAGTCCCCATAGACATATTTGTTCCTACATGAGTGTGTGTGTGTGTGTGTATGTATATGTATATATATTCATGTATCTATATAAAATATAAGAAACACAAATGAAAGATAATATATGTTATTCTGAAACTGGCTTAGTTTGCTAAATATGAATATCTTCAGTTGCATTCATTTTCCTGCAAATGACATAGCCTTGTTCTCTACGGCTAAAAACCCCTCCATTCTGCCCACCTATCATATTATATAGTTCACTTCTGACCATCATAATGTAAGATTGCTCTTGAGAGTGACCTAAGTCAACTCTGCCTTTTATATAAATACTTCTGGGCTCCTTCTGATGAGGTGAAACACCATCCAGGAACAGGCTTGATATTAAGGAGTTAATATTCACATCATCTCTCTAGTGGTCTCAACTTATTACCTTAGCATATTTGCTAAAAATACACAGTGAATCTAGTTTCAAAGTTTCATATATTTGCAAGTTTTACCAGTTTTTCACCCAAATCCATAATCAGTCGGCTTGTAACTCCCTTGGCTGCTCTGTCCTATCCTGTGTGTTGTAATTCTAGTTTTGCACTCCCTTTCTTAGAATATTATCATATTTCTGGGTCATTTTGTATCACTATATTGACCATGTCATCTGACAGCTGTAACTTGGAGTGAAACTCATCTCCCTCATCTTGATAACTGTTATTTTGAGTGTGCAGTTCTAGACTAATCTGCCCTTTCTGTCCTGTATCACACAGTTGACTCATACTGACCTCACTGGAGATGCTGTTTTGTTTCTATGCCCAGATAAAGTAACAGATAAATGAGATACTATCTGTTCATCATGTCAGAAAAGTAGTTAGTAGTGTTTAGAGAGGGAGAGAGCAACATTTTAAATTAAAAGGATTGTTGAATTAGTATAAACAATACATTTGCTAAAAGATGGTGAAAATATAATAAACTGTTTTAAGCTTTGAGATACTGACTTTCATATTGTAGCCATATTATTCAAATGTTATTTGTGTACTCTTTGGAGCTACAATATAATTAAATTAAAAAACACGAATTGTTTGAAAGTTTCATACATGTTTCGATCATATTCATATCTTCCTCCATCTTTCCTTAGACCTGTCCTGCTTCCTTATCAACCCATCTTTGTGTCTCCTTTATTTTTAACACCCATCAAGACCAATTTGTGCTCTTCATATGTTTTTGAATGTGCGGGCTTCCATTGGAGTGCGGCAGACTTATTAGGGAGTACACTCCTAGAGAAAATGTCCTTTCCTTCGCCCCGCAGCTAACCATGCTGATAGCCTCTTGGCCAAGGCTAGGCTTCCCAAGCCCAACTCATATCTCCAAGCTGGGATTTGGTCTGTGTTGGTTTTGCACAGGATTTGTGCACTTAAATTTTAATGTTTTCTTTAATTTAGTATAATGATACTAATAGATTATTCAAACTTATTTTTGAAATATATGTTTTACATTTACTGACAAACTCATTTCAATAAAACACATTTTTGGATTTAAACTATAATAAAAATGCAAGGTAAACATAACTTATATTGCAAAATATATATTAAAGAAAACTTTACTGGAATGATCTTAGTCCTTTAAATGAGTAATATTTGTTGCTTTTATTCCTAACTTGGATATTTAGTAATTGTCTGAATAAATACTTGTAAGGATTTATTAATATGATTGTGTTTCTGTTTATTTAGATTCCCTTTAACTCTATAAAATGTATATGGTCAAGTATGTTGTCCTCTTGTGTAGTTCCTTTACAATGTTTTATATTGTTATTCACACAAGGTATAAGTTTTGTTATTGAAAGTTGTTAATTGGTTTATGGGCACCTTCAGAATAAAGGGATTTTAGTATTTGCTTTGTTCTTACCAAATGTATTGTTGATTGCTAGGTACTAGTTAAACCCCATTAACACTTATATAGACTTCCCTTGTAGGTCCTTGACCCTGTTACATTTATAATTACACGTCAGTTTGAGATTCAAAGTTTAACCCAGAAACTCTGTTCTATTAAGATACATATGACTATGTTTGGTAATTGTGACTGGCAAAAGTGGGAGCATCTGTGTGAAACTTCATTTTAAATAGTTTTCTACAGGTAATGCAACCAAGTTCTTTATTTAATTACATTTTTACCATTTTTGGCTATTTATTTATGAAGATAGAATTCTGTATATTAAAAATGTATATCTTGATGTGGATATATTTATTTAAAAATAACACTCAAAACAACATTTAAATGAATACATAACTATGTATGGTTTATACTTTTTTGTTTTTAATTTTCACTAATCATCACCTACTGATTATTCAGTCTGCACCCCACATTGATTTGTCAATTTCTGTGCAAAACCCTTAGCTGTCTACAGCTGTGTGAGCATGCTTAAGATTACTGTCACCTCAACAACTCTTGTAACCATGCTTTAGACTGTTAACGTGTCTGAAAGACTTATTACCTGGCTTATAGTCCTTGATTTTGGAGTTAGATGTTGAGTTCAACTATTATTTTGCTACTTCTTTAGTGCTTAGGATTTTGTTTATTGTTCTTAATCTCTTATTTGTTTCTAAAAAGGTTGTTAGGTGAAGTGATGGTGGTATTTTTATGAAGCTTCTTCTCTTCAAGAATAACTCAGTAAATAGTAATTACAGCTTGCATTATTGTTAACTGTATTTCAGTGCATTGCTTTTGCATCTGTTCCTTGATAGGTTTTCCGACCATAGCCCTAGCTATTTGTATATCTCTGCTGATGGAGCTGAATCTTAGTTTGGAATGCTTTCTGCTAATCTTGAGGATTGTTTTTAGTGTACTTTGTGTCTGCTTATGATGACTTCATAGAGAGGTATAGGGGTCTTGCTGAGAATATTTCTGTGTCAGCGGAAATATATAAAAATATATTTCTTTTGAAGGTCAATCATTACCACAGTGAGTTCACATAGTAAAAAAATTTGGATCAAGAACAAATGAAAATTCATAATGCTTTTCTACCAATTTCATTTTAATTGTAAAAATTTACACATAACAAAATTTACCATACTATTTTTATTTAATTTACCTTGTCTAAAATATGGAACATTTAAAATTATAAATTATTATGTTATACAACCAACTTAAAAATCAAACATTCTTAGTGCACCATTCAGTGATAACTCTTTTCATATTGTGTGAAGATCACCAATATTAGTCTTTAGAATTATTTTAATCTTGTATACTGAAACTCCATATTAAACAAAACTCCATTTTTCTCCTTCATTCCTTGACTAACGTTCTATACTCTGTCCCTATGATTTTTAATAGTTCTAATGTTACATTACATGTAAATGATTCATAAAATATTTGTGTTTGCTTTCTTTTATTTAGTGTGATGTACTAACAACTCACCATGTTCTGGTTTGTGTAGGAATTTTCTTCCTTTGTAAGACTAAATAGTATTTTTTATTTATATTCAACATTTTTATCATTTATTCATTGCTTAACACTAACTTTTTTTGAATAATGATACCATGATTATGAATGTAAAAATATCTTTCATACCTTGTTTTGATTCTTTTGGACATATAACCTGAAGTTGAATTGTTGGATTATATGTTAATTCCTTTTTTAAATTTTGAGGAGCTGCTGTATGATTTTCCGTGTGAGTTGTACCATTTTAATTATGATCACAGGTTTTCTGTTTCTCTACATTTGTGTCCCAGACTACTTTTCTGCTAGTGATTTTGGTATTAGGCATTCTACTGGGTATGAGATTTGATCTTAATGGAGGTTTGATTTACACTTCCAAATAACTAATGATATGGCACATATCTTCAAATGTTTTTTGTTTGTTTGTTTGTTTTGAGACAGGGTTTCTCTATAGTTTTGGGGCCTGTCCTGGAACTCGCTCTGTAGACCAGACTGGTCTCAAACAGAAATCCACCTGCCTCTGCCTCCCAAGTGCTGGGATTAAAGGCGTGCACCACCACTGCCCGGCTACCTTCAAATCTTTTTTTTTTTTAAGATTTATTTATTTATTATGTACACAGTGTTCAGTCTTCATGTATGCCTGCAGGCCAGAAGAGGGCACCAGATCTCATTACAGATGGCTGTGAGCCACCATGTGGTTGCTGGGAATTGAACTCAGGACCTCCAGAAGGGCAGTCAATGCTCTTAACCTCTGAGCCATCTCTCCAGCCCCCTACCTTCAAATCTTTATTGACCATTTGTATATTGTCTTTGGAGACATGTCTTTCAAGTTCTTTGTCCATCTAAAAACCTATTTATTAGGTATATACAAAAATAAATATTTGTACATAATA
Source organism: Ondatra zibethicus (assembly GCA_004026605.1). Classification (NCBI taxonomy): domain Eukaryota; kingdom Metazoa; phylum Chordata; class Mammalia; order Rodentia; family Cricetidae; genus Ondatra; species Ondatra zibethicus. The sequence continues at coordinate 39,625 of PVIU01017606.1, forward strand.
TGAATGTAAATGATATTTCTATTTTTAATGTCTAAAATAGAGTATCCATTTTTTAAAAAGGGTCTTGGTACCCTTTTAAAAAACTCATTTGGCCATACATTCAGAGTTTATATCTGTTCTATTCTATTGACTGTGTCAGTCTTTACCATAGTTCCAGGCTGTTTGGGTTGCTCTATCTGAATAATAAATTTTAAAATCAAAAGTTTTACTTTGGAAGTGTTACTCATTTTCAACATTGTTTTGAAAGTCCTCTGGTAATCCATGGAAATTTTTGTATAATTTTATCAGTTTTTTAAATAAAAGTGGCCTTAGGATTTATACAGACTGTATTAAATATGTAGATCCCTTGAGTAATATTGACAAATTTGTAATATTAAGGCTACCCATCCATGAACCTCAGGGATCTTTCCATTGATTTACCTCCTCAGTTCCTTTTGTGATGTATTTTAGTTGTTATTGTGCATTTCTTTTATTTTCTGGAGTAAGTTGACTCTTAGTCTATTCTTTTTGAAATTGTTAAAATAGAATTTCCTTAATATCTTCGTTGTATTATTTACTTGAAGTATATGTAAATATAGCTAAGAGAGATAATTATTCTTCTTTGCTGAATTAAATGCCTCTATCTTTCTTTTTAATAATTCCCAGTACTATTGAATGGAAATGACTACTTGTATCTTCACTCTGTTCCTGATGATAGAGGAAAAGGCTTTGACCTGTTATCACTGAGGCTGATCCTGGCTGTGGGTTCTTTATATAGCTATGATGCTATAAGTATGTATGTATGTATGTGTATATATATATGTATCTTTTCAATCTATTGATAATTTTTCTGTGAAAGATGTTGAGCTTTGCCAGTTTTTCTTCCTTAATTGAGATGACTTTCTGGAATTGCCCTATTTGCTTGTATTACTGTGATCAGTTTTCATACTATAATTCATCCTTGCACCCCTCAGGAAATCCTGCGTTACTATGACGCTAGCCATTTCAGTAGTGTGCTGTTTCTTTCCTACCTGGTAAGCACTGGTAGTCCTGCTCATCAGTGCAGAAAGGCACGTTTGTCTGTACTTAAATTTTCTAATTTTGCTTTCATGATAGAAATATATCTCCACAAGTGTCTGGGACTAGTCCCTTCTCTACATTGATACTTCTCTAGACGTCTGGTGGTGTTTATCAGTGTAGCTGTCAGGAGTAAAAGTTTTCTTTTGGCAAGTTTCATTATTAATTTGATCTCCTTACTAGGTTCTGTATTTCTTTATGAATTTGTCCAATTTATTTTTTCTTTTTAAAGGATTTTTTCCATTTCTTCAAAATTATTGAAACTTTTGGCATAAAGATGCTTATATATACACTTAGCATTCATAAAGTTGCTTATACTATACACTTAGCATTCATTTCTGTTTCCGTAGAATTGAATCTTCACACTCATTTTTCATTTCTTAATATATCAGTTTCCAAATTTTTATGAAATTGTTGTTCTTTTATTTTTTATTTATTTTCTTTTTTTCACATTTAATTTTTTTATTATTGCATTATAAATAGTACCATTCAAAATTTCCACCTCCTCCGCTCCTCCCATTTCCCTCGCGCTCCCCCACTCCCCCTCCCCTTTTCCCCTCCAGTCCTAAGAGAGGGCAGGTTACCCTGCCCTGTGGGAAGCCCAAGGCCCTCTCGCCTCCATCCAGGCCTAGGAAGGTGTGAATCCAAACTGACTAGGATCCCAAAAAGCCAGTACATGCAGTAGAATCAAATCCCAGTGCCATTATCATTGGCTTCTCAGTCAGTC
>PVIU01017607.1:0-41414 GCA_004026605.1 Ondatra zibethicus
GGAGCCCATGCGGGCACTACCACACCCGGGCCCGTGGAGCCCATGCGGGCACTACCACACCCCTGTCTGTGGAGCCCATGCGGGCACTACCACACCCGGGCCCGTGGAGCCCATGCGGGCACTACCACACCCGGGCCCGTGGAGCCCATGCGGGCACTACCACACCCGGGCCCGTGGAGCCCATGCGGGCACTACCACACCCGGGCCCGTGGAGCCCATGCGGGCACTACCACACCCGGGCCCGTGAGGCCATGCTGGGCATACCACACCCGGGCCCGTGGAGCCCATGCTGGGCACTACCACACCCGGGCCCGTGGAGCCCATGCTGGGCACTACCACACCCGGGCCCGTGGAGCCCATGCTGGGCATCCTGCCCCTCCACAGCCGCTCCTCTCAGGACTAGCTGCACTGTCTGTTGTAAATGGGCAGGAGTTGTGAGCACTGGCTTTGGAGCATGAGGCCTAGATGTGACCAATCCTGCTACCCAGCCACAGGACTGTGTCTGCTATCTCTGCCTGTGAAAGCTCTAAAACCAGAATGTACCCATGTGCCCATCTAAGGAGGCCATGAAGAATCAGTGAAGCTGGCTGGAGAGATGGCTCAGCGGTTAAGAGCATTGCCTGCTCTTCCAAAGGTCCTGAGTTCAATTCCCAGCAACCACATGGTGGCTCACAACCATCTGTAATGAGGTCTGGTGCCCTCTTCTGGCCTTCAGGGATACACACAGACAGAATATTGTATACATAATAAATAAATATTAATCAGTGTGCTCATGGAGCATGAAGCAATGTGCTCATGGCATAGGATGGAAGGAAGGGGCCACCCGCTGCCTGCGCCAGGCCCTGCTGCTGTCCTAAACCACCCAAGCAAGCCCTCCATAAGTACAGTGCCACCCTCGCCTCCATCTCCACTGCATAAGGCATGTGCCTCTTGTTTGCTTTCTCCAGAATTCTTACTTTTGTATGCATGTGCCTGAGTATATGTATGTGTACCGTGTGTGTGCGTGCGCGTGCGTACGTGCGCACGTGCGCATGCATACAAACCAAGCAGTCCCCAGATTCGCAAGCCCATTTTCCCCTCTCATATCTCATGGTTTCAGCTTAGCAGCTGCTTCCAACACTCTCAAGAGGAGGCAAATTCAAGCTCATTTGAATCTCAGCCTCAGAAAAACAGAGTTTCCTCTTTTGCTTATGGGACCCAGCCGGCTGCAACCTACAGCACAGGCCTGGATGGGGACCAGCTCCATGTGGACAGTGGAGGTGTGCATAGAATCCCCTTGGGATTGCCCAATTCTCACCGTTCTCTTTAGAGTCTGGGAACTGAGGCAAAGCCTCGTGAAGAGGGTTTGGGGATGGGGAGGTGGTCTATGGGCAAGTGCTTGCTGTGTAAGCGTGAGACCTGAGTCCAGTACTCTAGAACCCACATAAAGCTGGAAGCAGTAGTGAGTGCCTCCATGTAATGCCACCACTCCCATGGGGAGATGAAAGGCAGATGGAGGAAAACCCCTGGAAATGGAAGTGTGCAGGCCAGCTAAGCCGGCACAAGTGACAAGAGACCCTGTCTCAAACAAGATAAAAGGGGAGGATCAACACCCAAAGTGTTCTCTGACCTCCATATATATATATATATATATATATATATATATATATATATATATATATATATACAGATAAAACAGAGAAGGGCTTGGAGATGCATTTGCAGGTCACGTGTGGTCCTGGAGCAGGGAAGGGGTGTGTCATGAAGAGCATTCGGGGACAGTTGATAGTTGCTGGCTGTAAACAGTTTACCAGATAACAGTAAGTCACCAACACTAACCAACACTACCTTCCAGGGTGTTACCAGACTCTGTCTCCTTAGGCAATACGCCAGGAGGACTTGGGATAAAAGAACGCGATTTCTCAGCCCTTAAGAGACTCATTAGGAAACAAAATACACTTTTGTTTTCTTTTTCTGGTTTTTCTGAGACAGGGTTCTCTGTGTAGCCCTGGCTGTCCTGGAACTCGCTCCTAGACTAGGCTGGCCTTGAATTCAGAAATCCCTCTGCCTCCTGAGTGCTGGGATTAAAGGCAGGCGCCACCACCACTACCTGACCAAATGCATTTAGAGAGAGAGAGAGAGAGAGAGAGAGAGAGAGAGAGAGAGAGAGAGAGAGAGAGAGAGGGGAGGCGTGTGGGGGTGGAGGATGCGACTCAGGGTCAAGTAGTCTGGAATACTTGGTGGAGTTCCAGGCCAGTGAGAGACTCTCTCAAACAAAAGATGGAAGACTTGGAAGATGTGATGGTTAGCTTACCTGTCTACTAGACACAACCCAGATCACCTGGTTAGAGCAGGCTGGCCTGTGAGATATCTGTGGGAAATGTATCGGCTGCTTTAATGGATGTAGGAAGACCCAGCGTGAAGGTGGGCAGCACCATTCCCTGAAGGAGCCCTGGACTGTTTAAGAGTGGGAGGACTACACGGGCAGTGAGGGGTGCAGGCGTCCTCTCTGCTCTGGGCTGTGGATGTGCCTGCCGTGAGCAACCCTCGGGAGCTCCTGCGGCTGTGGCATCCATGGTGGGCTGTAACCAGGAACCGTAACCCAATGAACGCATCGTCACCTAAGCTGCTTTGCCCGGGTGCCCTGTCACAGCAGCACTCCGAAGAACTGCCACCGAGGTTGTCCTCCGACCTCCATGTGTGTAATCGCATGCCTGCGTGCCCCCTCCCCCCCACGCGAACATTTAAAAGATTATCTCACACATGAAAATAGCTGGACTTCGTGGTGCACACCTGTAATTCTAGTGCTCGGGAAGTAGAGGCAGGAGGATCACATTTAACAGTAACCTGGGTTATATGAGGCCCTGTCTCAGAAAAATAAAAGCAGAGTTATACCCGTCCTCTGGGCCAACAAGATGGCTCAGACAGTAATGTGCTTGCTCCCCAACAATGAAAGCCTACAAACTGAGTTTAATTCCTAGAACCCAGAAAGGTGGAAGAGAGAAGTCCATGAAGTTGTCCCCTGACCTGTGAATATGTAGACATGCATCATATATGTATATATGTGTGTGTGACGTATATGATAGATACACACACAGTAATAAATAGAAACTTACAGAGAGGAGGGAAGGAAGAGGGCTAGGGAGATGCTCGAAGGTAAACCTCCTGCCGTGCAAACCTGACACCCCAAGCAAGAGCCCCCAAACCCACATGAGCTGGAGGCAGTGGTGAGCAGCTGTGCCGCCAGCACTCCTGAGAGACAGGAGGACTGACGGGAGGTCACAGCTCCCCAAACACGACAGACCTTGCCTCAAGCGAGGCGGAAGGAAAGGATGACTCCCAAGCTGTCCTCTGACCACGATGCTTTGTGACGCTGGCTCATAAGGTGTCTCTGCTGTGACTCCTCACCCAGGCTGTGTAACTAGAGACACGGGCACACCAGGCCCCTCATAAGGAACAGGGTGTTCCTCATCCTATTTCCCTGGCCTCGGGGGGTTGTCTAGCTCCAGAGACCACGCGATAGAGGAGGGGAAAGCCCAGGAAGCAGCTCTCAGGAGCCACAGGCCAACAGTTGTGGCGTGTGTGTGTGGCGTGTGTGTATGTGTGTATGTAGTGTGTATGTGAGGTGTTGTGTGTCTGTGTGTGGTGTGTATGTGAGGTGTTGTGTGTCTGTGTGTGGTGTGTGTGGTATGTGTGTGGTGTGTATGTGTAGTGTGTGTGTGTGTGTGTGTGTGTGAGTGAGATGTGTGTGTTGCCCTGCTCTCCTCAGCACCACCCTATCCTTGGCCTCTAGCTCTTGTAAAATAGCAGACTGTGTCCAAGATGCTGTCTGTGGGGACCAGCCTGTGCCTCAATGCACTGCTTGTAAGGGGTGGCCATCCACCTCTGCGTGGAGTGGACTAGCCTGTGGGCAACATGCAGAGTGCTCAGATGAGCACCTGAGCCTTTAAGGCCACACCCTCTCCTGCTGTGGCAGGTGCCCTCACTCAGGGCCCGGGGCAGAGTCCAGCCTGGCTCTGACAGTCAGGAATGGCACGAAACTGGGCTTTAGCACTTCCTGTCTCCCCACCTAGACAACACCCAGAAGTCGTGGGCTGTCTAGCTTTTTCACAGAGGTCCATGGCGGTGCCTCAGCTCAGAGAGGACAAGGCCAGCGAACCAGCTGCACCAGCAGGGCCAGCAGAGGGCCCGATGGAGAGAAGCCCCACTCTGAGAAGATTCGCACCATCTTCCTCCTTACTTCTGTTTCTCCACTTCAGAACACAGGGTTTCACATAGCCCAAGCTGGCCTTTAACTCCACATGTAGCCAAGGTTGGCCTCGAACTCCTGATCCTCCTGCCTCTATTCCCGTATGCCAGATTCCTTTTTTTTTTTTTTTTTTTTGAGATTTTTGAGACAGGGTCTTACTATGTAGCCCTGGCTTTTCCTGGAACTCACTCTGTGAACCAGGCTGGCCTTGAACTCACAGAGATCCATCTGCCTCTGCCTCCTGAGTGCTGGGATTAAAGGCGTGCCCCACTACACCTGACCCTTCCTTTCTTAAATTTCATTTATTTATTAATTATGTTTGTGTGTGTATATATGTGCGGGATGGACATACCATAGTGAGCTTGTGGAGGTCAGGGGACAACCTGTGGGAATCACTTTGTCTCCACCGCATGGGTCTCGGGATCGAATTGGGGCTGAGCCGTCTCGCAGTCCTTCAGTCTCCTTTCTTAAGAGGTGATTGTTTTTCATTCATAATTAAAAAACACCCAGTGCTGTTATGATTCCTAAACATTATCGTTGCTGTAGGTGTTCAGCTCATAATCAATCCACACAGCTAGCTGGGAGGGTGGGGCTAAGATCAGGCTAAGTTCCCGGCCAGCCAGGCCAGTAGAGTAGGACTGAGCTAACTGAAGCTCACACTGTCTTTCAGTCTCATGGCACATGCCTGTAATGTCCATGCTTGGACGGCAGAGGCAGGGGGACTGCTACCTGTTTGAGGCTAGGTAGCCTGGGCGACATACGGAGACCCTGTCTCAAATAAAACACACAAAAAGAAAATGAGCTGGGAGTAGTATCAAACCCCTATACTCCCAGCATTCGGGAGTCAGAGGCAGGAGGAGCAGCGAGTTCAAGGCCAGCCTGGGCTATATAAAGTTCTGTTTCAAAAGAACAAACTATAAAACAGCCCAAATAAAGTATCCCAAAGGCAGAGACAGTACCTGCCACAGACAGTGCTCAGTGAGTGCCCCTCCCCCTCCAGGACTCAGTTTCCTCATCTGCACTCTGTAAAGTGGAGTGACCCCACCTGCCTTAGGTTTGCTGGACTACAGAGGCCCCGAAAAGTGTCTAATCAAAACTCGGTGGGAGGCAGGAGAGATGCTCAACAGTCAAGAGCACAGACTGTTCTTCCTGAGGACCTGGTTCGATTCCCAGCACCCACACACAGGAGGCACCTCACAACTCTGTTACTACAGTTCCAGGAGACCCAATGCCTTCTTCTGGCCTCTGTGGGCAGCACACACAGACACAGACATATATACAGGCAAAACATTCATACCACAAAATAAAAATAAGTAAACCTCAAAAACATTAATCAAGCAACACCATCAGAACCCTCTGTAGATTAGTTAGAGCCTAGACATTCAGATGCCCTGCACAGGGCACAACCTGTGACTCCTCTGCAAGGTGCATTGAGGAAATGGGCGTGTCCCTGTGGTCAGGGACAAGTCACCAGGGATCCTCTCCTGCCCTTTTGCTATCATTTTAGGGTGGAAGAGAAGTGGAAGGAAAAGAGGGAAGAAAACACAAGTAGAGGAAGTACCCTCCCCCCTTGAGTAGAGTCTGCTGCTCACCCCTGCTGCCAGAGAGAACTCAAGGAGGCAGGACTTAACACTCTGCCGCCCCACTGACCTTCTCTTGCCCTGCAATGCCCATCCTCCTGCCTGGGATTCCTAAGAGTCCAGCCAAGGGTAGATCCTTAGAGGCAGGGCCAGCAGGCAAATGCACGACTAACCTTGGTATTGGAGAGCCTGAAAACCTTCCTCAGCCTCCTCCCGAGGCCTGTCAGTGCCCGGGCCGTGGGGATGGATGGGGAGGGTGGGGAGGAAGAAGCCCCTGCCCCAGAATGTGACCCAGGCATGCTTGGGTCCTCTCCCAAGCCCCCCCCCCCCACCAGGGTGAAAATCACAAAGAAAACTTTCCAGGCAGCCAGGGTGCTCAGCTGAGTGAAGAGCAGCTGGCTGTCACTGCCTTGCAGGGGGCCATGTAGGGTGTTGGCCAAGGACAGTGCTGGAGGCTCAAGACAGGATGTGGCCTAGACCTGGGAACAGCTGTGCCTTCTCCCTTACACTTAGTGTCTCTGGAATCAGACTCAGTGGGCAGTTTTAGAAATGAGCTCAGTTGGGCCAGTGGCACGTTACTTCCTTAGCCACATGAAGTCATGGGGTCAACTGAGAGGGCGAGTGCTTAGTTAGCATGCTGAAAGCCCTCGAAAGCCCTGGGTTTGATTCCCAGCACTGAGCAAATCAGACGTGGTGGTGCATGCATGTAATTCCAACATTCCAGAGTAGATACAGGAAGATCAGGAGTTCACAGTTGTGCTGGCAAGATGATTCAGTAGGAAAGAACCTGCCACAAAGTCTGATGACCTGAGTCCAGTCCTCAGGACCTGCTGAGAGCTGATGGAATTGCCAATGGCAGAACTGAGAACAGACTCACACACATCTTTGACTTGTACACACACACACACACACTAAAGCATGAGAGTACACATATACACTAAATAATAAATAAATGTCATTTTAAAAATGTAAGTTAATGGCTAACACTTTTAATTTCAGCACTAGGAGGCAGAGACAGGAGGATCTCTGAGTTTGAGGCCTGTCAGGTCTACATGGAGCTACATAGTAAGAGCCTGTTTAAATAAACAAACAAGCAAAGAAATTCAAATTACTATTAAAAGTTCAGGATAATCACTGGTAATGTAATAAACTCAAGGCTGGCCTGGGATGTGTGAGTCCTTGTCTAAAAATGATCTCAGGGTTCCCCACATCCTCTTGCTTCTTTGCCTCTTGGTGTCAGAGCTGCCAGGCCTCTCTGCCTTCGGTCTCAGCTCTCGCCCTCCCCTCCGGGGCAAGGAGTAAGTAGGGCCAAAGGAATAAGTCCTTGACGTCCAGACCTGATTCCAGAATTGTCTGTTTAAATGCCCTGAGTCCACTTTTAACTTCTTCTCTTCCTGGTCTGACCTCTTGAGGCAGCCGCCGTGGTGCATGCGCAGGAGCCCCGGGGCTAGCCAAGAGGCCGCTGTTTAAAGGTAAAGGTGACGGTGGAGATGGCTTTGGGGGTTTGCGTTGGGGCTCTTGTGAGTAATGGGGTCAGGTGGGTGGGGAAGGGGCAAACACTCCAACTTTGCTCGCACTGCAGGCCTCTGACACCTCTTACCCCATAACCTTTCCGTTCAACATCACCTACACGAATCAGTCAAACCCCACACTGCCTTGTCCGGGCCTTGAGTTTAGGGATAAGCTCCCAAAATGGCTGGCCAGGCTCCAAGGTGGGGCTGAAGTTGCCTTCAGCTGTTTCTTTGAGTTCCTAGGTAACCAACAACTAGAGGGAGGGGGCCTGAAGAAGACAGGTCTCTCCTGCAGCTCAGGGATGCCTCCCCTTGGCAAGGCCAGGCCTGTGTGACTCAGAGGGTAGGGCAACCCAGGGAACTCTCACCGCCTTGGGCACCCCCAGACCTGTCTAGCCAGTTTGTCCATATTTACCACATGGGCATTTAATTTCTAATTTCTCATAAGCATCAGCCTAGGGGTGACGGATCGGATGGAGTGGGGGAGAAGAGGTCACCCCAGAGGAAAGTACAGCCGCTGCTCAGGGTTAGCTCTTGGAAGGATAGGGCAAGCTCTGCCTTGACCTTGGGGCTCCATCTCCCCTAGGACAAAGCCCTGAAGACCCAGCTCTGTTTGGAGGCTGGGTCTCTGTGGATCCCTGGCTGTCCTGGAACTCATAGGTCCTCCCACTTCTGCCTCACGTGCTGGGATTACAGGTGTAGGCCACCAAGCCTGGCCTCTGTTCTTGTCCAGGGCAGGCCTTTCCTTCCTTGGGTCTAGCATTCTTTTTATTATTGTTATCATCACTATTATTACATTTATTTATTTTGTGTGCAAGTGCCATGCGCACAGATGACTCAGAGGTCAGAGGATGACTAACATGCGGGCTCAGGCCATCCAGCAGGCTTGGCGGCATGAGTGGATAGAGAGTCTTTACCCTCCGAGTTCTCTCACGGGCCCAGATCTCTGTGTTCTCATTCTCCACCCCATACCATACCAGGAGTGAACCCAGCGCACTGTACACGCTAGACAAGAGCTCTGTTACTGAGCCTCGCCCCGGCACTTATTTATCTTTATTTTGAAACAAGATCCGGCTACCTGTAGCCCAGACTGATCTCAAACTTTCAGGTCTCCTTGCTACGGCTCCTGGGATCTCAGGCCTGCACCACCATCCTGGCAATATGTTCTCATCTTGATGACAGCTGAGGTCTAACCACTCTGCTGTCTGGTGGCTCTGGCCGTAGCCAGTTCCTCAAAGCCCCCAGAACAGTGAGGTGAGTGACCTAGTAGCTAGACAGCAAACTCCAGGAAGGTTGATCTCCAGGAAGCAATGCCCCATCCTGTGCCATTATAGAGTCACTTAGTACAAGTCACAGTTGGGGACACCTAGAGGACCATTCACAGAAAGCCTACCAAAGGGCAAGGAGTCGAACAAGAGCCTGGCCCTCTGTCACTCCACAACCCAAGGCAGGGTTGGGACTGAAGACAGGTACCTGATGGCCAATTCCAGGGCCCAGCCTCGTCACCAAGGAACCCAAGGGTCTGTTTCATGATTGGCCTTTGGTTGTGGACACTTGAGAAAGTATTTCTTAGAGTGAGGACATCGGAGGGCAACCTCTTTTTGAACGCATTCCCTGGCTGGCTCTTGAAAGGTACTCAAGATGAGGGGCCGTTCAGAAGATGACCCAGGCAGAGCTCAAAGACCCTTGCTGTACCTGTCACCCTTTTTCTCAAGTGATGATGCATTGTGACTCCCCTTCCAAGCCTCCTGGCCTGGGTGGTGCCTTTTGCAGGTGGGAGGGTAGGGAAGGGCTAAGGACCTCAGAGGTTTAATACAACGTCAGGCAAAAGGGGCAAGGCTCAGGTACTGGCCCAGGGCCCCTCCCACACTGACATGGGGCTGGGGGCCGGTGTGTGTGTACACGTGTGTGAGCCCACACACACCTGGGGCACTGGAAGAAAGCCAGCGCTGTGGAAGGGTCTGAGACTGGATAGGAGAACATGAGCTGTTCAGCTGCCCTGCTCCAGGAGCAGGTGGTGAACGAGGCCTTAAGCTACTCCAGACCCGTAACCTGAAGCAGGACCAGAGCTGCAATTAGGCCGAGGGGTCTGAATTGGAAGCACAGCAGAGACAGCTTCAGTGGGGCCTGCAAGTCCTCAGCTAAGACCACCTTAGACCCTTTGAAGCCATTTCATGAAGGCTCCAAGGGTCTTAGAACCAAGGTGGCAGGGCAGGGATGGAGAGGGCCAAGCCAGGGAGATGCCAATGGTTTGTGCCAAGGGGCCTGGAATGGAAAGGCAAACGCTGCCAGGTGGGGCATGGAGGATAGGTCAGGGTAGTCTGAAGGGCATCTGGCTGTAGAGGGCTTGGGTCTACAGGACCATTTCCTGTCTCAGGGCTATAGCTCTGTGGCTGTAAAATGGGGGTTTGAAGAGGGGGGGGCTCTGTTCACGTGTCTGACCTCTGTAATGATGATCACAGAGTGGATGGGACAGACAGCAGCCCCACCTGCCGTTCCTCACTTAACCGGCACTGAAGGAATGTGGGTTCAGTTCCTGGTCTATAAAGAATGATCCCATGGACCTAATTGGGCTTTAGTTGTTGGTTTGACAAGTGTTTTCTCTCCCATTCTCCATAGTGGGGCCTTCCTAATTGGTCCAGAAAGAATGCTCCCAGGGCAAGTCCCCAGGAGGCCCCAGGCCTGAGCAACCCTCCAAGCCGGACTTGCCTCAATCTTCCACCAGCTTTCCTAGGGTCTGCCCAGATTGGGGAGCCCAGAGTGGGTACGAGGGAGAGATGGAGGATAGTGGAGGGGGCCTCACCGACCCTGTAGTCATGGGCCAGGGAGGGGTCAGGACAACGGGAGCCAGTCACGATCTAACAACCAGTCCAGGGACAGGCGTGTCAGCAATCTCCCATACCACCATCCCCAGTATGTGCTATGGGTGGATGAGGGGACAGAACGGAACTCACGTCTAGAAACAGGACAGCGATGTCATCTCAGCACCATCATGGCTGCCGCAACCTTACACACAGCTAAACGCATCTCAGGAAACAACGTTGTCAGGATTTAGGGTGTTTTTTTTTTTTTTAAAGTCCCCTTTGATTTATCTTTCTTTTTGGGTTTTTGAGACAGGCTTTCTCTATGTAGCTTTGGAGCCTGTCCTGGAACTCACTCTGTAGACCAGGCTGGCCTTGAACTCACTGAGATCCCCCGCCTCTGCCTCCTGCATGGTAGGATTAAAGGTGTGCGCCATCACCATCTGCCTTTTTGTTTGTTTATTTTTGGAGACAGGGTTTCTTTGTATAGCCTGGAACTAGCTCTGTTTTTTCTTTTTCTTTTGTTTTGTCTTTATGTTGTTTTGTCTTTATGTCGGAAGTGAAAATTCTGTATCTGTCTGTGCACTGCTTTTGTTGTTGACATGACAAGGTCTCATGTAGCCCAGGCTAGCCTTAAACTCATTATGTAGTTAAAAATGACCTAGAACTTCTGATTGTCCTGCCTCTACTTCCCAAGTGGTCACAGGAGGGCTCAGACTGTCTGTCTGTTTGTATAGCACTGGGGGCTGAATGCAGAGGGATCATATGAACCCTGTGTCAACTGATCACTTTTAAACAGAAAATAAGTGATCTGAAAGGCACCGCTATTTGAGACAGGGGCTCATGTAGCCCAGGTTTGCCTTTACTTGCTATGTAGCCAAGGATGACCTGGTCCCATACCCCAGATGCTCAGCTTTGTTTGTTTTTGTAGTGCTGGGAAGTGAGCTCAGGGCCATTTATTTCTTTTTAGTTTTTGTTTGCTTTGTTTTCTGGGCCCTTTGAGACAAGGTCCCCTGTAGCCCAGGCTGTCCTTGAATGCCTGATTCTCCTGTTCTAGCAAGCGCTCGGATTCCGGGCTTAAGCCACCACATGGAGCATTCACTTTTGACTTTGAGTAGAGGGCCTAGAAATTTTAAATCACGCATTGACTTGCATTTCATTTCGATTGAACAGCCGTAGAGAACCTAGCAACTGTCCTGGTACTAAACAGAACCATTTAGCCAGCGGTCCTTTTTTAACAGGCACTTGTTTGGAGCGTGGAGGTCAGAGGGCAGCTTGCAGGAACTGGCGCTCTCCTTTTACTGTGTGGGTTCTGGGAAATTGAACTTAAGCTGAAGTCACCAGGTTTGGTGGCAAACACCTTTGCCTGCTGAACCATCTTGCCAGCACTCCCTAGTAGTTCTTGAGTTTTCTTTTACTCATCAAAGAGCAAAATCCCAACTGTGTCCTTGAAGCTATTTGTTTGGGGTCTGGAGAGATGGCTCACTCTTCTTTCACAGGACCTAAGTTCACAAGTGCTTGTAATTCTACTTCTAGGGGTTCTGATGTCCTCTTCACTTCTGGTGTGCAAACATACTTAAAGGCAAATACCCATACAGATAAAAATACATACACACACATATATACATATACACATATAATACATATATACATAAGGGTCAAACATCCACAGATAAAAATGCATACATATATAATACACATGTATGCATATTATATATGTGCTTATATGTATGTGTGTGTTTATAAGGTGTTTGTTTTGCTGGGTGGAATTGTAATTCTAGTACTTGGGAGGCACAGGCAGGAAAATCATTAAAGATCCAAATAGCAAGTTTCTGGATAGCCAGGGCTAGCAAGATCCTGTCTTGGAACAAAAGATGAGAGTTTTTTGTTTCCTGTAGTTTCACACACACACACGTACACATGTCTTAGATGCCCTTCTCCCATGTGTCCCTACTGTGTGTCCAATGAGGAAGTTCAGTTGCCACCTCTTCCAGGAAGCCCTTCTTGACTATCCACAGTGAACACACTGGCCGCCTCTGCCTGGTTGCATCCCTACAGTGGGCACAGAGAGCAGCAGTGCCAGCTACATCATCCCTGCACCCAGGACCTGGAGGGAAGCCACCGGCCATCAGTAAAAATAACTCCTGCTGTGCATGACGCTCACGCCCACCACTGGGTGCCTCTCCTAATTCCAGGCTGATGTCTGTGGCGGGCAAGGTACCCGCCTGGAGCGGACTTCCACTTACCAGGGGAAGGAAGGTCAGCAGGGGCCGGACTCTCGGCCGGGCTTTCAGCGTGGCTGTTCCGGATTCACTCACAGTGTTGAACCGACTGTCTCCGTAATAGATCCCATCTAAAGGACAGGGAGGGGGACAGTGAGCTGGGGGTCCAAGAAGGTGACTAGGCCTTGGGGTTGCCAGCTGTGACTCAGGAACGCCCCACTGACACAGCGAGGTCCCACAGATGAAGGTGTGCTAGTGGCAATTCTAAGATCACACTGTGGAAGGGACTTGGGCTGTGCTCTCGGGACGTTCGGTCCCCAGCAGCCACCATTCTCCCAATACCCTGCTGTGCGCCCTCGTAACCCTCTACGTAGCGCCTGCCCTGGGAGCTAGGCCTACGCCTGAGCTCATCTGGCACAGAAGAAAACAAGGCTGCTTCTCTCAACTGTTTGCGTTTCTAATCTGGAACAAGCAGATCAGAGCACCGACCCTACCTGCTCTCCTTGTGGCCACCCCTGTAGGTCAGGTGCTCCCAAACCACCACCAGCGTGTGTCTGTGCCCATCTTGCTTCAAGGGTTAAGAAACAACCCAGCTCTGCCACTGGCTGTACATGTTGTTTAACCTCTCTGGGCCTCAGTTTTCCCATCTGTACAATGGAAATGATGGTGCCAACCTTATATAACAGCTCTGAGGTATAGATGTGGCCAGTGCAGAGAGGAACTGAGCAACTGTGGCTCCCTCCCCCAAGGGAGGATGACACACGATGGGCCCTCCTGTTCCTCCAGCCCCTGCTCTGGGCTGTCTACAGCCATGGGCCTGTGAAAAGAAATGTTCCTGTCCTCAACCGGCTCCCTCGTGACCTTTGACATCGTTGATAAGGATTCCCCGTTTCCTCCCAGGCTCGCCCTGTCACGGCTCCGGGCCTCCTGCTTTACGGGTCATAAGACAGAGGCTCTGTCCTGTTCAACAGGCTGGAGGGAACGAGGGGCCTTCTCCTCTCCATTCAACAAGGAAAAAGGTCAGAATCTCAATTAGGCAAAGCCTGGTGTAATCCCAGCATTCAAAAGGCAGAAGCAGGCAGAGTTCCAGGACAGCAAAGTCTACATAGTGATATCCTGTCCAAAATAAACAAATCCCAATTAACCAGAATCCTGTTGCCTGTTACATGGAAACAACAGAGGTTCCTTTTCTCCTCACACATTTTAGGAGGAAATTACAAGAAAACCCAATAATTTATTCAAAAGAGACTGAGCTAGGCTGGTGAGGCAGCTCACCGGGTAAAGGGCATTGCTTCCTAAGCCTGTTAGCCTGAGTTCAATCCCCAGGACCCACGTGGTGGAGGGGAAGGACTGACTCTTTCGAACTCTCCTCTAATCTCCATGCACACATATGTGCGTGCACACGCACCACACATGCACACACGTACCACAAACACGCACCACACATACACACCACACACATGTGCATGCACACGCACCACACATGCACACACACACGTACCACAAACACGCACCACATACACACACACCACACACATGTACCACACACACACACCCCACACAAATATTTTTTAAAATGTAATTTTAAGAGAGAGACTGGGCTAGCAGGGAGGATCTTGATGCCTCTCTCCCTCCGCCCATGTCCAGAGCCCCCAGGAGAATCTAGGTTTTAGATGTGACAAGGTACGCAGCAGTGAGAGGGGGCAGAACACAGCCTAGATGCTCCATCTCCCCAAAGGTGCCCCAAACCAGACCACCTCAATGTGTAGCATTGCCATGGGACAGATTCCAGTGCTGCTTAGAGCTTTGTGAACGAACATGATCCCCCAGTCTGGGTTGCCAGGCTCTGGTCCAAAGACTGGACACAGACTGTGGCCAGGGTGCGGCAGAGAAGAAGCAGACTGCCGAAAACAGCTGGACAGAGC
Organism: Ondatra zibethicus; assembly: GCA_004026605.1. Classification (NCBI taxonomy): domain Eukaryota; kingdom Metazoa; phylum Chordata; class Mammalia; order Rodentia; family Cricetidae; genus Ondatra; species Ondatra zibethicus. The sequence goes on from PVIU01017607.1 coordinate 14,268, forward strand.
AGTTGGCTCTCACCTGACCCCACATGTACCCAAGAGGGTGGGCATTCTGTCCTTACCATCCTACAGTCTCAAATGCTGGTGCTCAAAAGGCTGAGAAAAGAGGGATGCTCTGAGCTTCAAGCAAGCATAGACTACACAGTGACTTCCAGGTTAGCCTGGGTTACACTGAGACCTTGTCCAGAAAAAAAACAAAAAAACTAAAATTTTGGGCTGGTGAGATGGCTTAGTGGGTAAAAGTACTTACTGCTAAGGCTCACAACCGGAGTTTGATTCCCAGAACCCATACATACATACATACACACACACACACACACACACACACACACACACACACACACACACACACACACAGTGTGACAAAGAGAAAGGAGAGACTCCTTATATATCCCTGACCTTGAACTCAAAGAGACTCACCTGCCTCTGCCTCTGGGATTAAAGTGCTGCCTCTGGGATTAAAGTGGGATTAGAGTGCTGGGATTAAAGGCGTATGCCACTATGCTCAGCAAAAAATCCTTTTAAAAGAGAAAAGGGCAAAGCTAATAGAAAAGAGGCAGCGGCTAGGCTGGCAGGCCTGTCCCAGGCTCTCCTCCCTGCTCAGGGAGGGACAGCATCAGGGGAGGCCTATAAGGACGCCGTAAGCCAAATTTTTCCCCCAAGGCTCAAGGTCAAGGACCAGAACCAGATAGAATTCCAGGAGCCCACCCTCATGGAATTTCCTCTTAAAGCAGCTGAACTCTGTGGATCAGAGCCGGGAGCCCTGGAACGGGCCTTCCTGAGAAGCAGCCCCCTCTTCAGGCCAGTGAGAGACAAGGAGGGAGGAGAGGAAAGGAAGGGGAGAAGGTGGCTGGAAGGCAGGTGGATAGGGTCCTTGACACACAGCGATAGATCCAGTCAGAAAGCCAGGCCTGTCTGTAGGCCCACTGGAAGGGGTTGTGTGCCGATTGAGGGGATGCAGGGGGGATTTGGGGTCAGAAAGGGCAAAGACCTGCACTCAGAGTGAGAGGCTTCCAGAAGAAAGGGGAGAGGACCTTCAGGAGTGTCCTGAAAGAGAGCCTTGTGAGCAAGGTGTGAGTCTTAACTGAACCACAGACAAAGCAAGGACTGGGAAGATAGTCCAAGTAAAGGCACTCGCTGAGAAGCCAGATGGCCTGGCATGGATCACTGGTACCCACATGGTGGAAGGAGAGAACTGACTCCTACAACTGTCCTTTGCGCCACACAGTGGCATTGAGGACACAGAAACACATGCACACGCGCGTGTGCACACACACCACTAAAAGTTACACAAATGTAATTTTTAAAAGAAAAGCCAAAGGAGTCGTGAGCACACCTTGGCGTCGCTGCCACCACCACCGCCATCACTGCTTCCCACCCCCCTTTCTCCCGCTAAGAGTTTAAGGCTTTGAGCCTGAATCGGGTCAAATCACATGTGCCCAAGGGTAAGAGTCACCAGGAGGGAGGTGGCCTCTTGCTTTCTTGCCGGGGTTCATTGTGAGTTCTGATGCTTGGGGGCTGCCTTCTTGGCACATGGGAAGACCAAGGCCACAAGGCCCCAGTGGTGTTAGGGTTCACAGGGTCCCAGACAAGCAATGTGGTGTCTCCCATGGCCTGGAGCTCAATGCCTCCATAACAGGCCTTTCTGGTTCTCTGGCCTGGGGTGGGGCTGGCACATGGCTTTGAGTCTGTGTTTTACCTAGGGATGCCTTGGGGAAGCTGAGGACTCACCACAAGCTGCGTGCGGACTCTGAGTCCTTTCTTCCCACCCTTCTACCCAAGAGGAGGAGCCCATGGGATCCTTCCCACAGAGCTCAGGTTGAAAGCCTTTTAGTGAAATATGCTTTTTGTTCCCCAGGCCCAAATCTGGTGATGGATCTCCATGGTCATTGAGGCAGAGATATTCTGGGACAGTGACTTAGCTCATATTCTCTGAATCCTAGATCTGCCCAAAGAAGCAAGAAAATTAACTAATAAATAAATAAATGTCTAACATACAGTAAGTTACTGATACCTAGTCTATATTAAGCATATACTATGATCTAGGCACCTTTTTTTCCCTGTCCTGGAACTCACTCTGTAGACCAGGCCGGTCTCGAACTCACAGAGATCCACCTGCCTCTGCCTCTCGAGTGCTGGGCACTAAGGTCTTACTGTAGCTCAGGCTGGCCCAGAATTCACCTGCCTGAGCCACCCTGCCCAGTATTAGGTACCATTCCTCATCTGGCACTACAGGTGTCTGCCAGGAAACCACTCTGGCTATCACTGAGCCACAGGGAACCACATTCCAACCTTATGCCTGCCCTCCCGTTCCCGTTTATCCTGTGGGGAAAACACTCTTTCTAAAAAAACATTTTAAAAAGTGTTAGTGCGTGCATGCCGTTTTTCTTTTACTAACTAAATATTTTTTATTTATTTTACGTACCAACCACAGTTCCCCACCCCCCACCCCGCTCTTGTGTGAGTGCATATGGAGACCTTCCTTTGCATGGGTTCTAGGGACCGAATGCAATACAGCAGCGCCTTTACCCACCCGGCCATCTGCTGTGAGACAGGGTTTCCCTGTGGAACCCTGGCTGTCCCGGAACTCACTCTTTAGACCAGGCTGGCCTCACACTCAGAGATCTGCCTCCCGCACTGAGTCATCTTGCCAGCCAGGGAAAATACTTGAAAGTCTCAGTTTTGAGGAGGAACCTGAAGCTGGAAGAGGTTATATGTTCACAGTACCACACCTGGTGGACAAGAAGGGCCAATACTCAAGGGCTAGCCTCTAGAACCTGCTCCCTCTGGCCACAACCAGCACAGCGGGGGAAGAATGCAGAGTCTGAGGGTCTCCTGTAGCCAGTGTAATCCACAAGGAGACACAGTGTTAGGAATATTTCCTAACGTGAGCGCTCTGCTGACGCAAAATCCCAATCAAGCCAAATCAAAACAAGCCAAATTAAAAAATATCCAGGTTTAATGGAAGGGGCCGCGAATGCAACCACCGGGAGGAAGGAAAAGAGACCACGTGTTCATCTTTTGGGAGTTCACTTAAATATTCTGTGGGAGTGGTCCTGAGCCCCCACCCCCACCCCGGGAGGGGTCAGGTACTGGCCTGCTGGGATTTGGAGTCCAGAGTGCTAACTCTCAGGGTCAGGGGGCTGGGATAGATTCAAGGGGCTGGGGCCTAAGCTCCCAACTTAACATTCCAGACTCTTTGGATATAGGGGTGACAGGATATAGGAGGTATATCCAGGTTCACAGCTTAGTTCCTCTAGACAATACCTATGAACTTTCAGGCTCAGTTTCCCCACCTGTAAAGTGGGGATAATGACTCCTACATTGTAGGGAGCATTCCAAGCTCATGGCAGTGAAGCCATAAGGGGTAATAAAAGGGTTAGAGAGCCCCCAAATTCCCAGGAGCCCCTGGCCTCCATAGCACTGGTCACAGTTCTATTGGCTTTCAGGGACTTAGGAAGAATGGGGTCATAGCTTAGGGGACTTGTGGCTTTGACCCAGAGTAACCTGGAACCCCCAAACATAGCATACAGAAGACACACAGTGGGGGCCTGTTCAGTGGGGTGGGAAGGCTGGGACTTCTAGTCTCCCACCACTGGAGGATCAGCAACAAGGGGTGGCCATGTGAATGTAGCCCACAAATGACATTAATGAGGCCCTTCCTTGCTAATTAGCAGGTTCACATGACAGGAACCTGAAAAGGCCAGTTTGTTCCAGCAAGCCCTAGCAGGCCTGACCTAAGCACCAGAGAGAGGCCTTTGTCCAAGGGCAGAGGGGACGCTGAAGGGAGGTAGGGCAGGGGATGTGCAAAAACGGAAAGCAGCCCAAAGGACACCAGTCTAGTGTAGGACTGAAGAGGACACCGTTCAGCAAAGGTAGCCCTTGTCTCCCTAAGGATGGCTGTCTCAGCCCACAGCAGCCGGGTGACCTCACCAGGAACTTGCTGGAAACTCTGAACCTCTTCCTATTCCAAACTTGTCCAATCAGGAGCTGATCTTGACAAGGCCCGTGGGATCGGGTGTGCTCTGCTGCCCCTCAGAGTCTTGATTCCAGGAAGACACAGAATCGATGGATTTTACAAGCTCAGGCCATGGGACCTGACAATGAAGCTATTACTCAGGTTAGGGGTGTATTCTACGGCTGAGCACTTGCCTAACATGAGTCAGGCTTGGTGTCCTGTGGTTGATACCTCAGAAGAAAGAAAAAAACGCTATGATCATTATTAACTTATGGGCTGTAGCTGTCAAGGACAGGACGCTTTCTGGAGTTAGCTACAGCTAAAAGAGGTACTTACATAATGGGGCCACAGGGAGGGTGAGAGAGAGAGAGAGAGAGAGAGAGAGAGAGAGAGAGAGAGAGAGAGAGAGCAGGCATGTGTGTGTGTGTGTGTGTGTGTGTGTGTGTGTGTGGTGTGAATGGGGTGTGTCAGGTGGGTGTATGTGCAAGCATATGCTGAACCAGGAAGCCCCAGCGTGTCTCTAACAGTGACCTCCAGGCCACATTTACTCTAGGTGACAGAAGTGTAAACAAGTCTCCTTCACACCCCAGCAAATCACAAGTCAGTTTCCTACAAGCCGGTGATAGCCTGGCCTTAGCTAGATGGAGGCGCCCAGCTCGGGGAGGGTCGTGACTTGCTACCTTTTAGCCTGGCCTGGTATGCAAAGTGTGTGGGGCCTGGGGAGAGAGTCTCTGGAAGAAGGATGCTAGAACCAGCCGTCACAGGGAATGCTGATAAGGCGCCAGCCACAGTTCACCACACACTCATTTCCAGCCTGCTGCATGCCCTGCAGGGGTCTTTGGGAGAAAGCCAACAGCTCAGCTCCAGCAGGGGAAGGGAAGCCCAAGAATTCCCCAAGCCATCTGGTACAAAGAACCACCTGGGAATGAGGCATGTAGGGAATGCTAGCCCAGATCCTGGGTCTGAGGAATCTGCACCGGATGAGAGTCTGAGGGATGAGTGAGTGCCTGGCGCGGCTCTCGGCTGGCTCCGCTCTTGGCTCTCCTCTCGTTTGGTAGAAGCGGGCCGGGCCGGCGGGAGATTGCCCAGCTTCCCGTTGCTGGGATAGGGAGGTTCAGCAGGGGGGAAGGAACCTCACGTGAGTCGAGCTAAGAGGCCACCGAGAAGTGGAGCGACAGCAAGCTTGGTCAGGGCTGCTCCAGCAGCTGCTTTCGTGGCCCAGTCTCTTATCAAAGGAGACTGCAAAGATCTGTGAAGATTCGAATCTGTTTTCTCAAGTACTTAAAAGACAATTGCACAGCCCTTTGAAGCTCTTGTTTGGGAGGCAGAAGGCTTAATTAGGACGTGATTGCATTCAGTAGGGCTGAAATCACCAGATACAGGGGCTAGAAAAATTTACCCATCACCCCCCTTCGCCTGTTTGCATTTTATCCGAACCCAGCCTACCCTTGTGCAAACAGACTGGGAGCTGGGGCGTGGCTGTAGCCAATGCCAGGCAGGCTCAATGCCTTCACATACTTAGACATGGATTTCTGATTTCCACCCCTTCATCAGCCACCGGTTCCCCAGCCCTGAAACCCGGCAGGTGCCACGGTCTCAGGGGCCCTTAGACCTGGGATGCCCCACCCCTTTGAGACCTCGGGGTGGCTTCTTCAGGTCTATTTCCTTTGGAGTACAGCCACCTGAGGACAAGGAAATGAAGTAGGCAGGGACAGGCAAAGTTCAGAGTGGGAGTGAGCCAGGCACAGTGACATGCTTGTGGTCCCAACTAGGAGGCTGAGGCAGGAAGATCGATGGGGTCCAGGAGTTCAGGGCCACTCTGAGCAACATAGCAGGCCACATCTCAACAAAATCAACAGAAAGCTGCAATGACCTGAGTGTAACAAACTGCTTTAAAAACCGCTGGAGAACTTTCTGGAAACATCTCTTGCAGCTACTTATAGCCTCACTGAAAACAGTTTCCTTTTTGTTTGTTTGTTTTTTGAGACAGGGTTTCTCTGTGTGACCGGCTTTGTCAGTCTTGGAAGTGGCTTTGTAGACCAGGCTGGCCTCGAATTCAGAGATCCCCTTGCCTTTGCCTCCCGAGTGCTGGGATTAAAGGCGTGTGCCACCACAAACTAGCTTCTTTTTGTGTTTGCAAAGGTCGCCATATACACGACTTCAGGCAGTCAGTCCCTCTTCTAGGAAGTGGCCCCTTTGGGGGTCACATATCAGATATCCTGCATATTAAATATTTGCATTACAATTCACAACAGTAGCAAAATTAGTTACAAAGTAGCAACAAAATAATTTAATGGTTGGGGGAATTACCACAACAGGAGGAACCCAGCATTAGGAAGAGTGAGAAGCACTGATCTAAGCAGTCTTCACACACTACACACTGAACAGAAACCACTGAGGCCCAGGGAGCTAGCTAGCACTATCACTGACAGATAGGTAAGGCTGACAAATCCACTGCCATCCCAGAATGCCCAGCGCCAGTTGCTTTCCTCCTCAACCCCAAGCACAGCAAGGAGGAGGGGTTCTCAGGCCTGTGAGCACCCCAGGGAACACTCCAGAACGCAGGGGAGCCAGCCTGCTGGGTTGGTACTGTCCGCCCCCCAAAACCCCAGCCCAGTGCACACACAGCCTAGCTGAGTCAGCTGAAGGCCCGGCCCTGCCCCGGGGACAGGGAGGAGCTGTCCCCTAGACTCCTGCCCTGCCTAGACGGGTTAGATCTCACAGGGTACCCTGTCCCTCTTCTCTCCAGGACGGATGCCTAGCAACAGTCTGGTCATTCGGGGAAATAGGGAGTGTGGGAAGGCTGTTCAGAGATTCTCTTTGGAGAGGAAGTCGGGGAGCTGGTTCAATTCACCCTACACCCCTCCTCCAGAGTGAAGTCTGCAAGCTTGCTAAGAGTGTGGTTCTACCAGTGGGTCCAGATGTTGGCTCTCTCACTAGCAAGACCCTGGGGTACTAGAAATTGTCAGACTTGCTTGGTTGTGACTGCTCTGGAGTTTGTAGTCTACTGAAAAGTGTCTGTTCGTCCCCTTGGGGACAACGGCAGCACTACCATTTCAATCTTGTGATCCTCAACATGTTCTGTACCCCCCGGTCCTTGGTGTCCTCATCTGGACAGCCAATATTAGTACCTGACACTAGACAAAAACTCAGTCAACATCAAACATTTCGGGAGCTTGCATCTAGGAAAGGGTGGGTGTTGGGGCCTCACAGAGTGCTCCTGGAGTATGCCTGCCTGCAAGGGTGTCTTCAGGTTCCTAAGATGCACCCCCACTTTGCCCTGCTCTCTTTTCCTTTGCTGCAGCCTGTTGTCTGCCAGGAACACCCCTCCCTCTCCACTCTGAAGCTAGATCCTCTTACAGGCATCTCTCCTCTCTTCCTCATGCTGAGGCCCCCAAAGGGCAAGAGGCATACTGCTAGTTTTGTCTGCCTGCTGGTGAGAGGTCTCTGGGTCAGAGAGAGGTGACTTCTTGTTGTTGTCCTGGCCCCCAACGTAGTAATATGGTTGTCAAACAAACCATAACACCAATGGAGGTTGCACATTCTCTGTAGCCCAGTGCAGTGACCGTAAGGTGATAAAGATGGCAGGCAAATCAAGGGATGATACTCTTTTTGGTGTGGGGGGGTTCGAGACAGGGTTTCTCTGTGTAACAGTCCTAGCTGTCCTAGAACTAGCTCTTGTAGACAAGGCTGGCCTCGAACTCACAGAGATTCGCCTGCCTCTGCCTCCTGAGTGCTGGGATTAGGGTGTGCCACCACCACCCGGCAAGGGGTGATACTCTTGATGTCTCCCTCATCATATCCCAGAATCATGGCTCAAAAGAAGTGAATACCTGTCTCCCATTTCCCTGGGTTCTCCTCAGTCAAAAGCTTACAAACCATAGATCGAGGAAGAGATAAGGTGACCCATAGCCAGACCTGGGACAGGGCCAGTTTGTTTCCAGAAGTTTGTAAAGACGCGCACCACACTTGACTCAAGAGCTCCCTGCTCTCCACTGTCCCACCTCTGACTTCTTAATCTGAGACCATAGACAACCCAGACCCAAGTGGACCTGGCAAGAGCCTGTGACACTGTCCCCACCCCCAGCCCCAAAGGGGAAGAAAAAAACAAATAAAACTAATTCGGTGTTGCGAAGGGCTGGCAACCTGTTAGCAGTGGCTGCGGTTGTCGCTCACTTTTCTTACCCAAACAGAGAGAAATACAGGGCACCTGAGGCAGGCTTTCTGCGGGGCAGAGGAAGCGGAAAGGGTGAGGGACAGATGCCTAGATCTCAGGATCACTTCTGACTCAGAGAGAATGCGGATATGCGGTAGGGTGGGAGACACAGCAAAGACAGTCACACAAACAGAAACCCCACCAAAGGTTGCGAAGGAGCCGGATGGCAGGTGAGGGTGGCAGGATTCGCCGGCCTCGCTTTAGGGGGTCCCTCTGTGACTCGGGCTGCGGCGCCTCCTCCCCCTTCCCAGCATCTCCTTGGCCCGCCCGCAGGTTCCAACGTGTCCCTGCCCCTGCCCGCCTTCCCAGCGCCCAAGTGACGCCAGAGTCGGGAGGGAAGAGGCGCCGTCGGGATTTCTCCCTTGTTTTTTCCTTCGGGGTGCACTCACCAAAGTCCCTGGGCCCCTCTTCCTGGACCTCCTGGGTGAAAATCCAGGGTGGGTTGGTGGCGTAGAGGGACGTAGTGGCAGGGTTGGCATGCTTCTTCCCAAAGAGTTTGCTGAAGGTGCCCTGCATCGTCTGGTTCTTTTTCATGCTGCCGCAGGCCTCTCTGTCCCCGAGGGAAGGACCGTCCCTCCCTCGCCCCGTCCTGCCCCTGACTGAACTCCGCAGCGTCTCCCCAGGGGACACTACCAGGCCATGGCCCCCAGCCGCGCTCCCCGCCCGCGCACCCCGCGACAGGTGGTGCGGGCGCCGCCGCCGCTCGCCTGGAAATGCGAGCTACCTGGACAGGTAAGAGGCTGCCGCTGGGACCCGGCTCCGCCCCGCCGCCCAACTCCTCGGGCCACATTCCTGCCTCCTTCTACAACAGCCCATTGTTGGCACGCTGCGCTGCGCTGAGGACCTCGCCCGGCCCACGCCCTGCCTGGAAGAAGAGCCGCCCCCTGCCCCAGGTTCCCCACGGGCCCGCCCAGTCCACCCCCTTTTCCCTGGGCCAGGAAAGGCCTGAGGCGAGTTCCTTACTTCTGTGGGACGTTCGTGAGCAGATCTGGGTGGGTAGTTTAGAAAAGGTTCTTGTGTCCCGGAAAAGGAACCTGCCTGACCAAGCATCCTGTGGACCCTCTGACATGTGGGCAGGAGACTTTGATGAATATAAGCGATGCCTGTAAAATAGCAAAAAGGTACGATTGGGGCTCCACAAAGTGATGCTAGCAAGAAAAAGCACTTGGGAGACAGAGGCAGGAGGATAGTCCTAAGTTTGAGGCCAGCCTGTTCTACACAGGCAGTTACAGGCCAGTTATCATGCAGAAATTTCTGTACCACTCTTTTTTTTTTTTTTCTTAATTACTGATTATCTGTACCACTCTTGAGAATACAGGAAGAAACTGTCTTCACGGTTAGGACCCCAAAGAGAAGGAAATCTTTTTTTTTTTTTTTTTTGGTTCTTCGAGACAGGATTTCCTCTGTGTAGTGTGGCTTTGGAGCCTGTCCTAGCACTAGCTTTGTAGACCAGGCTGGCCTTGCACTCACAGAAATCCACCTGCCTCTGCCTTCAGAGGGCTGGGATTAAAGGCGTGCCCCACTACCGCCCGGCGAGGAGATTTTAATACATATTAATATGTTATATATGGTGGGCAGAGTCTCTCTATCATTCGCCCTGCTGTCCTGAAATTTCATATGTAGACCAGGCTGGCATCGAACTGACAGAGATATTTCTGCCTCTGCCTCCCAAGTGCCAAGTGCTGGAATTAAAGGCTTGGGCCACCAAGCTGGGCTTAATATATTTTTAATGAAATCATCTTTTATTTAATCTTTGACAATTCCATACATATAAACAATGCATCTTGAGCACATATATCCATATAAGCTCTCCCTCTTCCACTCTCCCCAACAACCCCAGCCCATCCTTTCTCCCCTTCAGGCTTTTTTTTTTTTAACCGGTTGGGTCTAGTTATTTCGTCTGCTGGAATGTTGGCTGGCCTCGTTGGCCTGATCTTGTGCAGGTCACCTCACTGTTGTCAGATCCTCAGTGCAATGACTTGGCCTGAACATAGCATTGGAAATTTTGGCATTTTGTATACATCAGATTCTCTCTTTTCCTGTATTATTATTATTATTTGGATTTTTCGAGACAGGGTTTCTCTGTAGTTTGGAGCCTGTCCTGGAAACTAACTCTTGTAGATCAGGCTGGTCTCGAACTCACAGAGACCCGCCTGCCTCTGCCTCCCGAGTGCTGGGATTAAAGGTGTGCGCCACCACCGCCCGGCTCCTCTATTATTATTTTGAGACAGGATCTTACAGACAGCTTTAGCTTGCCTGACACTTTCTATATAGACCAAACTGGCTTTGAATTCGTAGAGATCTGTCTGCCTTTGCCTCTCGAGTACTGGGGCATTGAAGGTGTCTGCATACCTGACTGTGAAGCAGTTTTTAAAAACCAAATGTGGGGCTGGAGGAAGCACAGAGGAGCGCTGGCTGCTCTTCCGGAGGACCGAGGCTCAGTTCCCAGCACCCACGTGGCAGTGGACAATGATCTGTAACTCCAGTTACAGGGGATCTGATGTCTCCTTCTGGTCTCAATGTACACTGCATGCGTGTGGTACACATACGTACGTGCAGGCAAATACTCATACATATAAAATTTAAAAAATATTTTTTAGAGGCAGGGTCTTACTGTGTAACTCTGGCTGGTCTAAGAACTTGCTACGTAGATACCCAGGCTGGCCTTGGGCTCACAGAGATCCACCTTCCTCTGCCTCCAGACTGCTGGGATTAAATGCATGTGTCACCAGCTCAGGCATAAATAAAATCTTTTTTTTTTTGTTGAGGTCTATGGTTAATAAATAAAATCTTTAAAAATTATTTTTATTATATGTGTGTGAGTGTTTTGCCTGTTGCCATCAGAGGTCAGAAGAGGACATTGGGTCAGCTGGGACTGGAGTTACAAATGGTTGTGAACCACTGTGTGGGTGGTGGGAACTGAACCTGAGTCCTCTTTAAGAACAAGTTCTCTTAACCTCAAAGCCAACTCTTCAGCCCCATAAATAAAACCTTAAAAACCTTACCTGGAGCCAGCCTGGTGGGTCAGCCTTGTAATCCTAGCTGTTTATAAGGCTGAACAGGAGAATGCCAAATTTAGAACTGTCTGAGTCACATAGATGGTTCAAGTCTAGGTTGGGCAATTTAGCAAAACTCTATCTTAAAATACTATAGTAAATAAAAATAAGATAGGCATGCAGTGCAAGGTTTGGGTTCAGTTCTCAGTCTCTCTGCATAACCCTGGTCATCTTGGAACTCACTGTGTAGACCAGGCTGGCCTCCAACTCACAGAGATCCACCTGCCTCAGCCTTTCCAGTGCTGTGATTAAAGGGGTGTGCCGCCACCACCCGGTTTAATAAATGTAACTTTAAAAATTAAAAAATAAACAAACAAACTGATAAGGTCAACAGTGATGGTGGAAGACATGTGGCATTAATGTCTGGTGTCTATGTGCACCCACACAAGTGCACAGACACCTGAAAGCACATGTGCACGTATACACTACACAAGCGCACACACACAGAGTCTGATGTTAGCATGCTCTCACTCCCTGGCCACTCTATATTAAAATTGTCCTTCTCCCTCAGATGTCGTTTATTTTTCAGCTCTTCACCCACAGTGCAGTCGAGAGCCACACGAGGCCATTTCTCATCCCACCACTTTAATCTCCAGTTTAACAGTTCTCTGTCTGTTTGTTTGCTTCCCATGATAGTGACATTTCTGAGAAGTCCCCTTCAGCTTCAAGAGACAAGAAGAGCCATGCCTTCAGGGCTTGCCACTGTGCGGACATTGTTTTCCAGGTAAACTGGAAGGGCAGGAGGAACACTGGGGCCGGGCGGGGGGGAGGGGCAGATGGAACAGACTTAATTTTTTAAAAATTTTTTCGAGACAGGGTTTCTCTGTGGCTTTGGAGCCTGTCCTGGAACTAGCTCTTGTAGACCAGGCTGGCCTCAAACTCACAGAGATCCGCTTCTCTCTGCCTCCCGAGTGCTGGGATTAAAGGCGTGTGCCACCACCGCCCTGCCTGGACGTAATTTTTTTGGTAGTGTTGGGAGTAGAACCGGGAACTCCAGACATGCTAGCTGTCCTAGGAAGAGTCTCAACCCTGGGGTGAGGGTCATTTTAAAAAACACTCCATGGGAACTGAGAGGGTAGCTCAGTTGGCAGACTGCTTGCTGACTGTGCATGAGGTTTTAGGTTCAGTTCTCCTGAACCACACAAATCTAGTGCGGTGGTTCGTACCTGTAATCCTAGCATTCGAGAGGCAGAGGCAGGAGGATCAGGAGTTGGCTTCACTGCAAATTCAAGATCAGCCTGGGCTACATGAGGCCCTGTCTCAAAACAAACAAGAAGAGACAATGAAAACCAGAAAAATAATTTTAAAAAACTGTTTTCTCCAAATGTTTCTGTGGTTAGAGAGTCACCTATGGCCAACACTGTCCCCTCCAAGACCACAGCAGTTCTGAGACACAGGACACAGGACTCACGGAAGCTCTCTCAGTGGTCACGTAGTGAATAGGTTAAGTGGCTATGCGAGAGGAAGGCTGTTTCTGACGTTATCCCACAAGGATCTGGAGATCGCACCGGGAAGACAGACTCCTGTGACTGGAGGTGGCAGGCTGAGAATGACTAAGTACAGCTCTGCAGTAGCTCTGGCTAACACACGGAGCAGTTCACAGGAGCAGAGGTCAGCAGGAGCTGCTCAGTCCAGGAAGGCTTCTAAAAATGGAGAATGGAGTTGGTCTGCGCAGGAAGACACAGATGTCACAGGGACAGGAAAGGGTCTGGCTGTGTGACCCATAATCCCTTTACCTCTTTTCAATCAAAATATCTATCTATCTATCTATCTATCTATTATTATTATTATTATTTATAATTTAATAGTTATTTGTTTCTGTGTGTGTACAACTTGTGTGGGAAGGCCCACAGAGGCCAGAAGAGGGTGTTAGATCCTCTGAGCTGCTAGACAGGCAGTTTGGAACCACCACTGGGAACCAATAGGATCCCCTGGAAGAGCAAGAAGCAGCCTGCTAACCCTCTTACAAGGCTTTCTGCTCATTTATTTATTTGTGTGCCTGTGTGTGCTGGACTGTGACACAGTGCGCCTGTGGAGCTCAGAGGACAGCTTGCAGAAGTCCCTTGTCTTGCTCCAGCCCATAGGTCCAGGGGATTGAATTTAGGTCACAGGCTTGGCAGCAGGTCCCTTTACCTACTGAGCCATCTTGAAGGCTCCCATCCCTTTACCTTTTGTCTTTACCTCATAGTTCCCCTACTGTCCAAATGGAAAGGAACAAGGATCCCCATTGCATCGTGGACATCATTATGGCCGGCCCAAATGCTCTAGACGCTAAGGCACAGGACAGAGGCTTTGTTCTTGGAGACCTATGAGACATGAGGTCTCCATTGCTCTGGGTAGCTCCTGGGCTCTTAGACCTCCACATGGCCTGGCAGAGTCACTGTCCACAGCTCCGATCATAATATAACACCCATTGCATACTTAATGCTCTTGAAAACCATTGTGTGTCAGCTCTGCACCATGAAGGAGCCAGATGAATGCAAGACCTGGTTTCTGAGTCTCAGTTGCTGTAGGATAGTTGGGGAAGCGGGCAGAACCAAGGTGAGACTAAGCATGGTGAGATAAATGAGGAGAGGAGGGAGGACTGAAGACAATGGGCTGGGGTACTGAGGGAGAGCCTATCAGAGGGGTCTGCAGGGGTTTAGAGAGAGGGAGTGGGAAGTGGGTATGGAGTGCTACAACAAGACTGTCTGGAGCATAGAGGGCTGGGAAACCAGCTGCGGGCCTGGAGATGTGGCTAGTGGGTAAAGTGTTTCTGTGCAAGCATGTGACCTGAGTTCAGATCACCTACATCAAAGTCAGGCATGGTGGTGTGCAGCTGTGATCCCGGTGCTGAGGGGTGGGTGGGGCAGAGACAGGCAGGTCCCACAAGCTGGCTAGCCAACCAGTCTAGCTGAAATAGCAAGTTCCAGGTTCAGTGAGAGACCTTGTCTCAAAAAATAAAGTGGAGGATGATTGAGGAAGACATTTAAAGTTAGCCTCTGATCTCTAAGATGCATGCACCAAGAATATGTGTGCACGTGCACACACCAAAGTATGCACATGTGGATGCATACGCACATACACATGCACACATGTATGCACACATACATATACTGAACACATATTAAAATGAAAATGGATATGATTAAAATACAATGTATACATGTATAAAATTCCCCAAAATAAATAGAAAATATATTTAAAAATTAAAATAAGAAAGACACCTGGAATAATGAGAAACAACCAAAAGTCTACTGGAAGGCAGCTGGTTGAATAAATTATGGCATATCAACACGATGGGATCATAATGTCACTCTCTGCAGATGGTGGTACATCCTGCAGTCCCAGTCACTCAGGAGGCTAAGAAGAGAGGAACACTTGAGCCCAGGAGTTCAAGACCAGCAGGGGCAGCACAGTAAGATAATGTCTCAGGAACAGGAGAGAGATGAGTAAGGCTGCTGACTCTCCCCAGGCACCTCCGTCCCAGACGCAATAATAGACTCTTAAGCAGCCCTGGGCATCAGCGTTCTGATATTTGTGAAAGGGGAGGGGGCAGATAAGTATGGTCTTGTTTGCTTTTGTTGGCAGAGAGAAACTTTGAAAACATAAATTACAACCTAGTAAAAGTGTTTACGGAGGGAGGAGGCACATGGGAGGGAGACTTTCCAGAAAGTTAAAATCATGCAAACGCATTTCCTATTTTAAAGTTAGAAACAGTTGGACAGGGTGGCACACACCTTTAATCCTAGCACTCAGGAGGTAGAGGCAAAATCATGAGGTTCTCTGCGAGTGCCAAGCCATCCTGGTCTCCACAGTGAGTTCCAGCCTAGCTACATACTTTGACTCTGTCTCAAAAACTAAAGTTAAAACAAAGCCAGTGTGGTGTTGCACACTGTTCATCTCACAAAGCACTTGAGGGACGGAGGAAGGGCGATCATGTGTTCAAAGTCACCCTTGGCCAGGTAGCAAGTTTAAGGCTAGCCTGGGCCACAGAGCACCCAGCTTTGGTAAATTAACGAACAAACAAATAAATAAAAAGCAAGTAGAGATCTTGGTCTAGAAGGACCTGATTCAATCCACGTACGGCCAGTCTTTGAATCCCTTGATGTCTTATTTTATTTTACTTGGGTTTTCAAGACAGGGTCTATCTGTGTAACAGCTCTGGTTGTCCTGGAACTCACTTTGTAGACCAGGCTGGTCTCAAACTCACAGAGATCCACCTGCCCCTGCTTCCCGAGTGCTGGGATTAAAGGTGTGCACCACCACTGCCCATTTTAAAATTCTATTTATTTATACATTTTTAGATTTATTTATTTATGTGTATAAATTTTTTGTCTGGGGTGTGTGCACCATGTGTGCCTGGTCCCCTTAGAGGTCAGAAGAGGATGGTTGTGAGCCACCATGTGGGTGCTGGGAACCAAATCCAGATCGTCTGGAAGAGCAGCAAGTGCTCTTAACTGCCGAGCCAACTCTCCCGACCTATTTATTTATTTTAAAATTACATTTTATTTATTTGGGGGGAGGGGTGGTAGCCACAGTGCATATGTGGAGTCAGAGGACAACTTGCAGGAGGTGGCTCTTCCCTTCTGCCATGCAGGTCCTAGGGATGCAATCCAGGCTGGAAGGCTTGGCAGCAAGTGCCTTTATCTGCTGAGCCATCTTCTCTGACATTACCCAGAGGGGTCTTACTAAAATTGTGAGCAACCTCTCTTGGCTTGGCTGATTCTTCTGCCAAACAGGATGTACATCGAGGTTGAGAGGCTGTCGCTGAGAACCAGTGGCTACCAGAATGCCCCATAGTGTCCTGAGCATGTAAGGGAGACTGGACACAGAGGGTCTGTTTGCTCTGACGGTACAAGGGAATCCAGCCCAGGCCCTCATGCATGCTTGCAAGTGCTCTGCCATCAGGTGCTACCTCAGTCTCCACCAGCTATGTGTTAAGGACATCTATCCAGGAAAGGTGCCGGGGGGGGGGGGGGACGGCAGCGGAGGGGCTGAAGGAAGCCACTTACCTGAGTAGTCAATCAGCTGGTCAGCTGGAGAGGATGAGGGCGGGACTTGTGAGCTCACACTGCAAACAGAGGGGTATAATTGCTAGTCTGTGGAACAACTTAAAAAACAATGGGCTTGGGCATGATTGGTATGTGAAGGCAAATATGCTGAGCCAGTTTCTTCAGCTGTGGACAAGAGAAAGGGCAGGAGCTACAATGAGGTTGTTAGGCAGACCATAGGTGGAAAGCATACAGCCAGTGCCTGGCACACACAGGACACCTTTAAATGTTTGTTTATTTCTCCCAGGGCTGGTCCCTTTGCGCATGGGTGCATCTTGGCCGGGAGGCCCTGCTATTACCATCTCTGAGTAGCAGAGATGGTTGAGGCTGAAGTCTGGGTGTCAGTGTATTCTAGGCACCCAGCTCCCTCCATACCTTTCGGCATGGGGTGGTCTATGGAAGATCTAGGTTCCATGTGGAGAACCTGTCCCCAACTTCTGGTTTTATTTTGTCACCCAGCAGCTTTGGAAACAGTTTCCCTCCGCAGAGTCAGGGCCTGATGTGGGCCTGAGGATGTGGCCTGGGAGGCAGAACATTTGCCTGGCATGTGCAGCCCTGGGTTTAATCCTAGCATCATATACAACAGACATGGTGGCAGATGCTGGTATTCCAGCCCTCGAGAGGTTGGAAATTCTACTTCATCCTTGGCTACATGAGGCAAGGGAGCGGCCAGGAGCCTAATTCTCTGCCTTGTCCGGACTTAGTCAACTAATAACACCACCCTTCACCTGTTCCTCCAGTGAAAGAAACAGCCAAATAGCAGGCATCCCTCAACACAGAAGAAACCCCATTCTGTAATTAATCCCTCTGCTCAGTCATTACTCAGCAACCTGTAACATGGCCAACTCTGGAATGTGGGGTGGGGTCTGGCCCAGGAAGCTCCAGTCTATCCAGAAACCCCACCCCATCTTTGGAAAGCCTGTGGTCTCTCTGAATGGCGGAGCCTGGTAGAGCCCTCAGCGTACCTCCATCCTGCCCCGGTCTCTGCGGCGCTCGCTCTCCAGAACTGGCAGCACCCGGCACCCAGATGAGCCTGACTGCAGCCCAGCATCTTATTCCCAGGCAGAGAACATCTTATCTCAGATCAGTTCATGGAGACCTGTGGGGGAGGGGGACTTCAATCTACTTCATCTTCCCTCCGGAGAAGTGATAGCTAAACGGGAGTCTGCACTGTGAACGCTCTCCTGACAGGGCTCAGGAACTCTTGCTTAGCTAGTGTTGAGAGCTGTGGGTGTCTGGTGTGTGCCCTAGTTTGTGTTTGGTGCTGGGGAGACATTCACTTTCCTACTTATCTACTTACACATGCACACACACACACATATGTATTGGAGACAGGGCTGCCTGGAGCTTCTATGTAGAGCAACCTCCATGCTGGCCTTTGAACTCATAGATCCACCTACCACCGCCTCTCCAATGATGGCATTAGAGATGGGTGCTGTTGTATTTTATTTTGTGGGTGTACCATGTACATGCAGGTACCCAAAGAGGTCAGACCCCCCTGGACCTGTTGTCACAGGTGCTGTGATCTGCTCGGTGTGGGTGCTGGGAATCAAACTTGGACCCTCTGGAAGAGCACCAAGCACTTCTAACTGATGAACCAAAGCTCTAGAGCCTTGATTTTCTTTTTCCTGTGAGCTGTGTTGGTGGGATTGTAACTCTGGGGAAGGACTTTTGGGTACAGACTAGGTTTGAATCATGGCTCTGTTATGTCTCAGGGCTGTGACCCTGGCCGCACAGTCACCTCTCCTAACCTTCTTTGCTTCCTGTGGAAAGCAAGGTGTAAGTATTCAGAGTGTCACAAAACTCAGGGAGCAGGTGGGCTAAGGCGCCAGCAGGTGCTCAGCCCAGGTGCCCCCGCCCTGTCCTCTTCACTGACTTTGGACTTAGAGGTCCTAAAGAAAACAAAACGAGAGAAAAGAACCAGCAAGAGAACGGTGTAGATTCAACGAAGTAGCTAAGAAGGAAAATTCCAGCAAGGCCAGCAAGCAGGCTGGAGCAGGTCCCCACAAGGTCACCTTGAAGGCCAGGAAGACATTCCCACAATCAGAAAGAATGTGTGTCCATGTGTGCGTGCGTGCCTGCGTGCATTTCAGAAAACAGAACCGTGCCTGGTAGTGCAGGCCTGTAATTGCAGATACTCAAGAGATTGAGGCAGGAGGATCAAAAATCAAAGGTTGCTCAAGCTACAGATTGAGTTCAAGGTCACCCTGGGCAACTTCGTAGTAAGCCTTTCTCTGTCCCACCAGCCAGCTACAAATAATGACATAGAGACTTATTATTAATTATGAAATCTCAGACTTAGCTTAGGCTTGTTCCACTAGCTCATTTTTTTTTTGTTTGTTTGTTTTTGTTTTTTGAGACAGGGTTTCACTCTTTAGTTCTGGCTGTCCTGCAACTCACTTTGTAGATCAGGCTGGCCTCAAACTCACAGAGATCTGCCTGCCTCTGCCTCCTGGGATTAAAGACATGCACCACTACTGTCAGGCTCCATTAGCTCTTTTTTAAAAAATAATTTTATGGTTTATTTAACTTTATTTTATGTGCATTGGTGTGAAGGTGTCAGATCCCCTGCAACTGGATCTTCAGGCAGTTGTGAGCTGCCATGTGGATGCTGGGAATTGAACCCTGGTCCTCTGGAATAGCAGTCAGTGCTCTTAACCACTGAGCCATCTCTCCAGACCCTCCATTAGCTCATATAACTTATTTTAATCTATGTTTGTCCCGTGACTCATTGCCTCATCTCTCCATACTGTTCATGCTGCTTCCTAAGCAGCAGGCACCTCTCTTCTTCCCAGACTTCTCTCTGCTCGGAAGTCCCGCCTATGCTTTCCTGCCTAGCTATTGGCTGTTCAGCTTTTTTATTACACCATTCACAGCAATACACCTTCACACAGCGTACAGATATCCCACAGCACAACTATGTGGGACCCTATCACAAAACAGGAAGTTCGGCCGGGAGTGGTGACACATGCACACAGTCCCAGCACTTGGGAGGCAGAGGAAAGGAGATCAAGTTCAAGGTCATTCTTCGAAATATGGGGAGTTCACGGCTACCCTCAGCTATAATGTGACTGTCTCAAAAATTTTTTTAAGAGGGTGTAGATGTAGCTCAGCAGTTGAACGTGTTGAGGACCAAGCTTTGATTGCTGATGAAGTCTGTAGACCTAGTTACCCTGTAACTGAGACAGGAGGATTGCTGGAGTACAGGCATTCCAGGCCAGCCTTGGCAACATATCAAGATCTTGCCTCAAAAATAAAGAGGGCACTGCAAGATGGCTCAGCTGATAAAGGCACTTGCAGCCAAACCTGATGACTTGAATTTGGTCCCTGGTACCAACCTGGTAGAAGGAGAGAAGCAGCTCCCACAAGCTGTCCTCTGTGTGGTGTGGAGAGCAGGCATATGGGGTCCATCCCCGGAAGCAGAGAACGTGGAAGAGGTCAGAAATGCATGGCTAGACGCTTGCCCAACGCCTGGATCAGAGCTTCAAAACAGCAGGGACAGATAAAACCTTCAAAAGAAATTAGAGCTCTAAACAAACCACAGACTGAGATCTAAAGCACACACCACCACTTATGTGAATGAAAACGACCTGTACACCAAACAACAGTGCACAGGAGCAAGAAGATATTCATTAATGGCTGCCTCTGGCTGACTGGCTGGGTCAGAGGTGCCATTGAAGAAGCGAGATAAAGGCAAAAAATTAATACAGTGTGGCCTTGGAATGATCATATGCTACAAAGCCAAGCATACGAAGAACTCAGCTCTCTGAACTATCAAGTGAAAAACAATTGACGACCAGAGAGATTAAGTCATTTGCACAAGTCACAGAGCAGGTAAGGAAGGATAGGGAAGAGGCCCCAGAACCAGGTCTACTAGAACAAGGCAGCAGGCACTGTCAGCCACCTACACCTGACAGCGGGGAGGCAGGAGGCTGTGAGAGGCGAGGGATGGGGTGCATGGTGCCTCTTCCTGTGCTCTGGGTCAGCCCAGAGTCCCACTGACTCTGCTTAGCTTTCCCAAACACCCACTGAGTGCTGTGGAGGATGTACCACAGCCCTAGCCTTCCGGGAACTTCTAGGATGAACAAAATGAGGTCATAGTTCAGAAGCAGGGCTTCTGGGAGGCGGGACTGATTCAGCATTGTACACAGTTTAGAAATAGTGACAAGGTAATGCACAGCACTGCCAAGCAGCCAGTCATTCTCTAAGCTCACGGTCCTTCCCAGGAGCCATCAAGAGCAAGTCTATTATCCCTTCCACTTAGATTAGGAGTTGGCACAGAGAGGTGAAGTAATCTGTGCAAGTCACACAGCTGAGAAATGTTAGAGCTGGGATTCAATCCCAGAAGGGTGAACCCAGAGGTGATCATCCATCCATCCATCCATCCATCCATCATCCATCCATCCAGGTGGCAAGCCTGTGCCACCATGCCCACTTACGGAGTTGATGTGAGTGATGGGACCTCAGCCCTCGTGTGTGCTAGGCATGTGCTCTACCACCTGCCCACCACATCTAAACCCATCATAAAATCTGCAAACGAAACAGTCTAGACCTGCCTGGCTAGGCTTCCCTAGCTGTTACCCTGACATTTTCACAGCAAAGTGACCCAGTCTGGGCTAAGGACACTATTGGCAGAGCCTACCGGAAGTCATTAGGGTCCCCACCTAAGAGCCCCGATATGTGATAGGATGCCCCACTGTGGGAGTTTAAATGTAATTGGTCCCTGTAATCTCATAGAAAGTGGCTTTGTTGAAGTGGGTGTGGTCTTGTTGGAGTAAATGTGTCACTGTGGGAGCGGGATTTGGGGACTCTTTTGCTCAAGCTTTGCTCAGATTTTTAGACAGTCAACTTTCTGTTGCCTGCAATATGTAGAACTCTCAGATAGCTCTCCAGCACCATGTCTGCCTGCACGCTGCCGTGCTCCCCACCGTGATGATCATGGACTGGAGCTCTGAAACTGTAAGTGAGCTATCACAATGAAATGTTTCATTTGGCACAAAAAGGGAGCTGGGGCTCAGAGTTGTCAGGACCTATCTCTGATCACCTAGGACACCGGGTTACCAGCCTTCACCCATTTGGTATTCTAAGTATCGCCCCCTCCATCTTTCCCAAACCGTCTCCCTTGAAAGCGTCTTCCAGCCCAGGACTAAAGTCAGGCCTTCTCACTTGGCCAGAGAGCCCGGCCACCCTGCCCAGCATCATTCCTCGCACCTTCCTTCTTTCTGACCAAGATCTCAGTGTTCTGATTACTAGGGTCTTGTCTTCCAGTGCTCAGCCCCTCCCAACCTCCTTGGAAATCAGGGGTTGTTATCATCAGGGTGTGAGCCCACAAACTATCATCACCTCCACTTCCAGTTTGCCTGGGGGCCCCAAAGTCCACTCTGTCACCTATGGTCAGCAGTGGCTGTGCCAGGAGGAAGGCAAACAAGGCCAGGACTAGCCCGAGTCAGGCAGCAGCCAGCAAGATGGGTCCAGGCAGGGCTGTCTTCCTCCTCTTGGGGCTTACTGATCCTAAAGAGAAGTCAGGTCATTCCTGCATGTGTGGTTTCTGACAAACATCAGGAGGTGTCAGCCAGGTGCGGTGCGTGGGACCCTAAGGGTAGGAACTTTTAAAAAAAGTTTATTTATTTACGTATTTCATCTTTTTTGTTTGTTTGTGGGTGTTTGGCCTGCATGTAAGTCTGTGCACCTAGTCCGTGGGAGGCCCAAAGAGAGTGTTACATTTCCTGGGTTTGGAGTTAACAACCAGATCCAAGCTGCGATGTGGGTGCTGGGAATCAAATCCTGGTCCTTGGGAAGAGCAGCCAGTGCTCTCAACTGCTGAGCTGCCCCTAGGCCCCTGGCCTTGTTTTGAAGATGAGATCAGGGCAGACCATTCAACCACCCAGCTGTCAGCCCAATTAGCTGCCCACACAGTGATTGTCGTATCTGTGCAGTGATTATTTTCTGCTTGGTCATTGTCCTATCTACTCTGTCCCAGCCTAATAGTAAGAGACTCAGTTCACCCATCTGACAGTAGGGAGGGGAAAGAAGCAAAGAGGGTCAGTTGGTGTGTCCTAAGTTACACACATAAAAGGTGGGGCTCAGATTTAGGTTCAAGAATCCTAATTCCTGAGCCTACAATCTGTTCTCTGTGCTACAACCACCCATCTACTCGTTAGCTTCCTGGCCAGCCAGCTGTCTGCCTACCCACCCAACTATCCGTCAATCCATCTCTCAGTCTACTGACTTCTTAATCAGCTAGCTGTCTGTCTGTCTGCCCATCTGTCTATCTGACCATCCACCTACTTCTAGGCTAGCCATCCAGCTGTTGGTCCATCTACTTATCTACCATCCATCTCTTCGTCATCCATTTACACAGCTACTCACCCACTTTCTGACCAACAAGACAGCTGTCCATCTATCCATTTGTTCCTCCACCCACCAACTCTCTTCCTAGTCAGCAAGCCAAGTGCCTGTCCATCCATCCATCCATCCATCCATCCATCCATCCATCTATACACCCATCCATCCATTCATCCATCCATCCGTCTATCCATCCACTTCCTAGTCAGCAAGCCAAGTGCCTGTTCATCCATCCATCCATCCATCCATGCATCTATCCATCCATCCATCTCTGCATGCATGCATGCATCCATCCATCCACTTCCTAGTCAGCAAGCCAGCTGTCTATCCAACAATCCATTCTACTCCTTCCCCTCCTGACTCCGATTCAAAGCAGCATAAGAGGAGCAGCATCTATATAAGGTTCTGAGGACAGAACAGAGGGGCTTAAGAAGGTGGCTGTGGAATGGAGAGTAAATAGGAGGAGATGAGGGGCAGAGATGGCTCAGATCAGGAGGCCTGGTCCATTTCCCCGCTACCTGGCAACACTTCAGGCCCCCTCCCCTTCATTTTTCTGCAGACCCTTTGCTTGTCTTCCTCTTCTGTAATTAGAAGGTGTGTGGAAAAGTAAGTGAGAAGAGAGAGACGCTCCCAGAAGGCAGGGACCAAGGGTTTAGGAACAAATTCTTCTGCTATATTGCAAGAATCTATGAAGGCCTCCTGGCCTAGATGGGAGCCATCACTGAACCATGGCGCTCAGGGCTGGAGAGATGGCTCAGTGGTTAAGAGCACTTGTTGACAGTATTCAGTCCCCAGCACCCATGTGGTGGCTTATTTCAGGACCTGCTGCCCTCTTCTGGCCTCCTTGGGTACCAGGCATGCATGTGGTACACACACACACACACACACACACACACACACACACACACACACACACACACAGGCAAAATACTCATACACATAAAATAAGTTAATTAATCTTCAAAACAACGACCAACCAAAAGAAAGAGAGAGAGAGGGTCTATTTCCTCTCTACCAGTGACTTTTTTTTTTTTTTGAGACAGGATTTCTCTGTGTAACAGCCTTAGCTGTCCTGGAACTAGCTCTTGTAGACCAGGCTGTCCTTGAACTCACAGAGATCCGCCTGCCTCTGCCTCCTGAGTGGAGCCATTAAAGGCGTGCGCCACCACTGCCCAGCTGCCAATGGCTTCTTATGACACACTGGGGACCTGAGACACACTGGGAACCCCACTGTCCACTCTGTGAGGACTCTAAGGAGTACAAGGGAAGAGGGGAGAGCGTCAAGGCTACAAGGCCTCCTGGGAAGACAGAGGAGTTTATGCTGTAAGGAGCATCACAATGCCCCAGGCCCCACACAAGTGCCCCTGATGGTGACACCCTCAGTGCCCTCCCAAGAGTCCCTGGGTGCCTCTGGAGCCCCGACCACCACAAGTCCCATTTCACCATCAAGGAAGGCCGTGGTCAAGGATGCTGAAGGTAAGATGATGTCAGGGGCTGGG
Organism: Ondatra zibethicus; assembly: GCA_004026605.1. Classification (NCBI taxonomy): domain Eukaryota; kingdom Metazoa; phylum Chordata; class Mammalia; order Rodentia; family Cricetidae; genus Ondatra; species Ondatra zibethicus. Next base: position 38,369 of record PVIU01017607.1, read on the forward strand.
GCTGGACAGTTCAAGATCACAAGCAATTGAAATGGAGTGAATCTTGGGGCTTGGTTTATAGGACCTCTGCCTGACTTGTTCTCTTCCTGGGGGCATAGGGGGAGGCTGCCATCCAATTCCTCTGATTCCCTTACACTTGGCTTCTGCAGGGTGCCTTCCAGACTTTTCAGTTAGCATTCTCCTAGACAAATCTGCTAAATTAGTGCTTAAATCTAGGTACGTGTGTGTGTGTGTGTGTGTCTGAGTGTGGTGTGTCTCTGTGTGTGTGTGTGTCTGAGGGTGGTGTCTCTGTGTGTGTGTGTGTGTCTGAGGGTGGTGTGTCTCTGTGTGTGTGTGTGTGTCTGAGGGTGGTGTGTCTGTGTGTGTGTCTGAGGGTGGTGTGTCTCTGTGTGTGTGTGTGTCTGAGGGTGGTGTGTCTCTGTGTGTATGTGTGTCTGAGGGTGGTGTGTCTCTGTGTGTGTGTGTGTGTGTCTGAGGGTGGTGTGTCTCTGTGTATATGTGTGCATTTGAGTATGGTGTATCTGTGCCTCTTTGTGTGTCTGTGTGTGTGTATATAAGTATGGTGTGTCTGTGTGTGTACCTCTTTATGGGTCTCTGTGTGTGTGTGTGCCTCTGTGTCTGTGCCTCTTTGTGTGTGTGTGTGTGTCTGTACCTCTCTATGTGTCTGTGTATGGTGTGTCTGAGTGGTGTGTCTGAGTGTGGTATGTCTGTGTGTGTATCTATGCCTTTTTGTGTGTCTGTGTCTCTCTATGTGTGTGCATGCCACAGTACACGTATGGAAGTCAGACACAATTTGCAGAAGTTGCTTCTCTCTTTCTACCATGTGGACACTGAAGATTAATTTCAGATTGTCAGGCTCAGCCTTGTAAGGAAGCCTGGCCTCCCCACTGCTTTGGAGCCCCTCTGCCCTGGGGGTAAGGGTGCCACACTATGTAAGGCCTATCTAGTCACTGTGTGCCCTGCATTTCTACAGTAGTGCGGCCCGTCTCATTCCGCTACAAACTGATGAGGCTGATGGCTGTATTATGCCCCTTTTGCAGAAGCTCAAAGTTGCCTGACCTGTTAAGGACCAAGACAGGGCCAGAGCTCAGCCTTCAAACTGCAGAGCCCTGTCACATTCCAGAGCAGTGTCCTGGGGAGACGCCCAGCTGCCCCACCCCCATGCCATTTCATCAGGGCACAAGGCTACCAGAGAGTGAGAGACTAATGGCTGAATCTCGGCCTGGGCCGGGGCTGAGGGTGTATTCCAGGGGTTAGAGCACACACACGCCTAGAAAAAGCGAAAGCCTGGATTCAGTCATCGGTAATGAGAATTTTAAAAAGGTTCTTGGCTAGTGTGGGTGAAATTGGCTTTCCAAGCTGTGATACCGAGTCTTGGGCCAGACTAGGCCATGTAACACGTGGGCCTGAGGATTTGCAAGGGCAGACTGCCTTCCTGGAAGACCTGTGTTGATACCATGTGAGGGTTTACCCTGCTCAGAAAGTCACGTCTTCTTTTCTCTTCTTTAATTTGTGTGTGTCATATGTGCATGTGTGTGCATGCATATGCATGCTCATGTGTACACAGAGGCTAAAGGAACATGTAGTATCCTTCTCTATCACGCTCCACCTTGTTCCCTTAAGACAGTCTCACTGAGCCTGGAGCTAGGCTGGGAGTGGTCAGTAGCTCCTAACTCTATCTTCCACAATGCGGGGGTTACAGGGATGTGTGTGGCAGCCCTGGCTCTTCCCTGGGATCTGAACTCAGGTACCTGTGCTTGCCCAAGTGCTCTTATCCACTGGAGGGCACATCTCTCAGCCCCACGGAGATTCTCAGTCCAGCCCCAGTCCATTCTAAATCCCGACAGGAGGGACAAACGCAAGCTGACAAGAGGCTCAAAGTCCTCTTCTGGGACTGTTTGGGCATGGAGGGAAGGAGCGTTCTGTCGGGATCCTGGCTTTGAACTCTAACTTGGGAATGGAATGGGGTTCCAAAGGGAAGGGAGGAGCCGTGGTCCTCCCCTACCTCCCCCCCAGGTCCCTGACTCTGTAGAATGGGAAGGACAAGCGACACCCTCCAGGCTCTGAACCAGGCCTCCTCAGCCTTGGCATTGCTGATCCTGAGCAGTGGGAATTCTTGGTGGGGCGTGGGGATGTCCTGAGCACCGTGGGATCTCTCTCTAACCACACCCATCCCCAAGGTAAGAAGGGCATGATGGGAAGAGCTAGTTAAATGAAACCAGGTGCTAACCTGGAAACTATGCAGCCAGGCCCCAGCCTCGCTCCAGTGCCCACTGAGTTAGTCACTCAGAGCCTGCCTGACTTGGCCCCTGGGAGGAGCAGGGCAAAGCTAGGCCAGGGCTCTCTCTTCCTTCTTCCTCCTCCTCCTGCTTTTCTTTGTGTTCTCTCTCTCTTGATTTCCTTTTATTATTTTACTGTATTTTACTGTCTCTGTGTATGTCACATGTAAATAGGTGCCACAGAGTCTAGAGGAGAGTGTTGGATCCCTGAAGCTGGAGTTACAGGCAGTTGTGAGCCATGCAACATGGGTGCTGGGGACCAAACTGGGGTCCTTTGAAAGAACATTAGACACTCGTAATGTCTGATGACCAGGAATATAACATTTTTGATGAGCCATCTCTCTAGCAACCTACTCCCTTTTCTCTTTTCTCTTCGTTCTTATTCTCTTCTTTTTTCTCTACCTTCCCTGAACTGTCCCTCTGCCCCAGTTTCTATGAGAGCCATTCTCTGGATGTGTCAAGGCTCAAGGCCCTTGCATGTGGCAGCAGCAGTATCTAGGGAAGGGCCCAGAGTAGATGAAGGCCCAGAGCAGGTGGACCCAGAGCAGGTGGGCCCAGAGCAGGTGGGCCCAGAGCAGGTGGGCCCAGAGCAGGTGAACTCAGAGCAGGTGAACTCAGAGCAGGTGGACCCAGAGCAGGTGGACCCAAAGAAGGTGGGCTCAGAGCAGGTGGACCCAGAGCAGGTGGGCCCAGAGCAGGTGGGCCCAGAGCAGGTGGGCCCAGAGCAGGTGAACTCAGAGCAGGTGGACCCAGAGCAGGTGGACCCA